>CAUYON010045083.1:0-151370 GCA_963573935.1 Arctocebus calabarensis
CTTGCTTGAGCCCAGGAATTGGAGGTTGCTGTGAGCTATGATGCCATAGCACTCTATCCAGGGTGACAGCTTGAGGCTCTGTCTCAAAAAAAAAAAAAAAAAGAAAAGATAACATATATTTATGGTAAAAACAAAAACAAAAACAGAAAGTTTGTCATATGCAGCAGTTTGCAGGCTGCAGTTCATCCCATGACAGGCTGCCGTTCGCCACCTCTCTCTGCCCTCCGGTCAGCCTCAACCAGAGATTTCTGAGTCCTGATATTTCTCCTGAGAACTTGGTCTCTGATCTCCTGGGGGTTGGGGGAGGAAGGCAGGGGAGAATTATGCAAGATGAGATAAAGCCTTTTCATCACCCTTGACCCTGAGTCGGGTGATGAAATCCTTTCCCCAGGGTACCCCATCTTAGCCATTTTCCTTCCTAAGAGACAGTCTATGCATTCACAGACATTCAGGTTTGACTCTCTTATAATACTTATGATTCTATGAAAACAAGAGTACTCTAGGCACGTGGCTCTGCACCTGGTTTCTCTCCCCTAATGACAGTTCTTTCACATGACAATCAGAGGCAGTTCAGTGTGATCATTCGGACGGTGATCCCTGGAATCACTCTGCCTGGGTCCCAATCCCGGGGACACCTCTTACTAGCTGTACAACCTTGGGCAAGTTACCAAACCAACGTGAGCCTTCTCACATCCAAAACAGGATGAATAATAGTCGTAACCCCATTCCAACTGTGATTCCTGCACACCTTAACAGCAGCCAGGTGGTGCAAAAACCATGGCAAACAGCAGGGCTCAGCGCACGTGAGTTGCCATCAGGAAATCACTGAGACCTACAAAGCCAGACCTTGCCATTCCCCTCTGTAGTATGATTCTCCTACTGCTCAAATGTAATTTCATTTTATTGCATTTTATTTATTTATTTATTTTAGGACAGAGCTAAAGCTGTTACCCTGGGTAGAGTGCTGTGGCATCAGAGCTCACAGCAACCTCCAACTCCTGGGCTCAAGAGATTCTCCTGCCTCCTCGTCTCAAGTGCTGGGACTACAGGTGCCCGCCACAATGCCTAGCTACTTTTTTTTTCTGGTTGTAGCCATCATTGCTGTTTGGCAGGCCGGGCTGGATTTGAACCCACCACCTCAGGTGTATGTGGCTGGCACCTTAGCCACTTGAGCCACAGGTGCCAAGCCAATTTTATTTTATTTTTTTTATTTACTTGAGACAGAGTCTCACTATGTCATCCTCTGTAGAGTGCGCTACAATCACAGCTCACAGCAACCTCAAACTCTTGGGCTTAAATGATTCTCTTGCCTCAGCTTCCCAAGTAGCTAGGACTACAGGCACCCGCCACAACGCCCAGCTATTTTTTTGCTGCAGTTGTCATTGTTGTTTATCAGGCCTGGGCTGGGTTCAAACCCACCAGCCTTGGTTCATGTGGCCAGAGCCTTAGTCACTGTACTACGGGCACCAAGACTCAAATGTAATTTTAAATACTTTTGATTTAGATCAGATACAGAAAGCTACATTGCAGAGATAGTTGCTAACTGCTAAAGACTCACAGTCCAGGGCATTGGAGACGAAGGAGAGACGGGCAATTGCATGAATAATGTCAGTTAGATGAACTAAGCACTGTTAAATAGGTGGGTATAGCATACAAGAACTTAAAGGAAAAGCCCCCTCTGACAGTGAGGAATCTTATCACTAACTACGCTGGTGGCCACTGTGACGTCCCTTTACCACAAAATTTTAGCCTGAGTGATAAACAGTAAACATAAGCTCATCTGTGAAAGGAAGTTTCTACTTAGGGCTCCAAGATATCTTTTTCTAGATCTTCATTTCCTAATGCATGTTTTTTTGTTTTTTTTTTTTTAGAGACATAGTCTCACTTTGTCGCCCTCGGTAGAGTGCCCAGGTGTTACAGATCACAACAACTTCCAGCTCTTGGCTTAGGTGATACTTTTGCCTCAGCCTCCCAAGTAGCGGGGACTACAGGTGCCTGCCACAATGCCCGGCTGTTTTTTGTTGCAGTTTGGCTGGGGCCGGGTTTGAACCCATCACCCTCAGTATATGGTGCCAGCGCCCTACCCACTGAGCCACAGGGGCTGCACATGAGTGGTTTTGTTTTTAGCATATTTCCTTTTTGGGGCAGAGCCAGATCCATCCCCAAATTCAGTATTTGCTAGCTGAAACAATAGCATGACAGACATTTTATAAGAATACTCACTGAGTTATTTTTCCAGAGCAGCCTCATTCATTGAACTAATTTCCCAGACAAGTTCAAATTTGGGGATCTGAAGTTTGTGTTGGAAGCATTTATAGAATTTTCTTGATGTTTTAAAATTTAACAACATGTGATTTGCTTGGATCTTTTGATATTTATCTACAGCCCGAAGATAGTTTTCACTAAGAATGTTTATGATAATTTAAAAAATAATAACCATGGACCATAAATACTTAAGGAATAATTTGAGTATGAAGCAAAAAGAATCATTCTGTACTGCAGTTTGGAAAATTCACAGAGTGTTCATTTCTAGGTGGAAGCCATTTTTGTATTTTGGGTTTTTACAGAATCCAGGGCCTACGCCAGCGTACTATAGAGCTTTCCAGATAGCCACGTACATGTCAAGATGTGTGTGTTGCAATGAGGAACCTCACTCCCCAAATAGCTCTTTACAAAAACCTAAAACTTCCCCTTTTCATTGACTTACGCTTTCCTTTCCTATAACATTTTGATGAGTATTTTTTTCCAGGGGAGTAAACGTATATCCAAATAACATTGTGTATCCTTTGTGGGAATCTGTCCACTTTTGACAAGGATGGTTCAAGACTATGTCCACAAAGACATAAAAGTTAAGTAGAGCTAAGCAGGCCGTTTTCCCCACAATCAGCCTTCCCTACCTGCAGTCATTATTCCAAATCTGTACAAAGCAGGTTCCAGTCAAGTCAAAGGGAACAAAAATGGAAAAGCCTCAGATAGGGCTATAAGAAACCACTAATTTAGCCAAGAGGATTAGACAAGTATATTGCAAACTCAATTGGAGAAAGAGTAAAATACCCAAGTCGTGTTCTGCGAAGAAAGATCAAAACCAGGTTGCCTGGGAATGGCCAACGTCTAAGCAGGCCTTGAAAGATACTTAGGTTATTTTTTGAGTGTGTATTACTTTTTTCTTCTTATAAAACATACAATAAAAATTAAAACTATACATCTATACATTTCTATACCTGTAAAGAAGAGAAAATGAAAGCTTTTTTAGGAAGAGGAAATATGTATTTCAAATAAACAATCTCACTTGTTGTAAATTAAAACAACAAGGTGATATTTTTCTTATCCACCAGATTGGTTTAAATTGGAAGAGTTAGAAAGGCTAACAACTGGAGAAGTCTTAAATAAGGGGGCAGTGGATATCAGTCCATTGCTGGGAGTATGAGGGGATTTAGCACATTGAGCCTAACTAAACAGTGCGTTTGATCAGTGATTCCAGTTCTACTCTTGGCCGAGTGCAACACTCACATGTGAGCAGCAGGGAACGTGAACAGAAGTGCTCACTGCAGCACTGTTTGTGAGAGTAAAAACTGGGGCCACTCTGAATATCCGTCAATAAAGCTCAGTACTCAGAGGATGAATTATGTAAAAAGCCGAAAGTGTTTGAAGAGATGTACAGGTCGTTGTGGTTGCCAAAGATGGGACGCAGTGAAGTGCTATTGTCATTTGGTGAGAGTGTGCCAGGAATGCTAACCATCCAACAGAAATTGTCCTGCTTATAATGCCAGCAGCCTGCTCCCTGAGACACTGGCGACGTTTGTGAACACACACACACATCAAAGCTGATAGACCTCAAATATAACTGCAAAGTTAGAACCAGTTGTAAGCACAGTATGATAGCTCCTGTTTTTAACACCCTCCTCCAAAATGCAACACATATACAGAGGGTGCCAAAAAATACATGCATATTTTAAGAAAGGAAAAACTGTACTAAATTTGTAATACTCAAGTCACATTTGACTTCTGCAATTATAAGAAGTGCTCAAATGTGACTTGTATTCATCTTTTGTTATCAATATATATTGAGTATTGCAATTTTAATATGATATTTTTCTATCTTAAAATGTGTGTGCCTTTTATTGGCACATCTATATATTTACATATTAAGATGTATAAAAGCACAGAATGAGTCTAAAAAATACACACCAAACTCATAAGGATGGGTTTTTTTTGCAGAAGGAACCAGGACTCAGGCAGGTTGTGTCAAGGGAGACTTTAGCTTGATCAAATTTTCCTAATTTAACTTGTTCTAATGAAAAAAGCTACATTCCTCTAGGATTTGGGTAACTGAAATTTAATTAGAAAAGGAAAAGGTAATTTCTTCCTTAGTCCAACCTCCAGAGATAACCCTGTTGATAATTTGCCTTATTCCTTCATTTGTCCAACTAAGTATACATTGAGTGCTGGAACTGGCCCGGCAAGACAGAGAGAGACAGAGAGAAAGCAGAGGGGAAGACGGAGAGAGACAGAGAGAAAGCAGACACAGAGGGAGGGAAGGAGATGGAGCAAGACAGCGGAAGAGATTGGCTTTTCCTCTATTAGAAGTCTACTGGGATTTAGAGTGTCAATTGTTTAGGGGGAAATTCTACAGGAGGGGAAAAACAGGAGCAAAGGCCGAGAAGCCAGAGAATGTCAGGAACATACAAGAATTAGAAAACTATGTACTCAGAAATTCAGGGAGAGTGACAAGGGATGGGCATGATGGGGGATGAAACTGGAGAAAGGAGGCTGGGCTGTGGGTGGCACTGGATACTGACAGAATTGCTTGGCTGAGGTCCACAGGGTCTCTCATGACGTAATATGCATACCCAAACAGCTCATTACATAGAGTCATAATTGCATGGACTTTAAACTCCTCATAATCAGAATTATATTTAATTTTTTTTTATTTTGTTGTTTTGATTATTGGGGTAAGAGGGAGATCTTTTTTTATTTCTATAATAAAATATAAGTACATATTGCAAGTACAAGCCCCATATGCTGGAGGTGGCGGGTTCAAACCCAGCCCCAGCCAAAAACTGCAAAAAAAAAGCCAAGGAATATCACAGACACTAAAACAGTGAGAACAAGTTATTTTCATTAATGAAGTATTTAACGCACCTTTATTTTTTCTCCATATTTTTGCTGTACAGTCTTTTCGTGTAATAGCAATTTTAGAAAATAATTTTCCCTAGAAGGAATGTAATAATAATAATTCAGTCTTTTATCTAGAATTGTTTTTAAAAAAGTTATTGACAATATAGAAGTCATTTTCAATTAGACAGTGTGATGTTGATGTTGGTAATGAAGTTTTTAGGACTATTGGTGAATTCAGGAACCTTTATGGGGGCCCTTTCACATACGCCTGAAAAAGGCCAAAGCATTTTCAGTAATTGTGAATGGGGACATATACTCTCTGAGGTGACCTTTATTAACCATTATGAACCATACCACACAGTCTGTACAAGTGAGAGGGCCTGAGCTAAAGCTTCAATGTCTTCACAATAAACTCACCTCTGATTTTAAAAGTAATGTTTTTATTATTTAGAAAATTAAATAATTAAAAATTTTTAACCTAGTAAATAAAAGTCACAGAGAACCCCCACTGCAGAGAAGATCATAAACCGACCGCTTGGATAGTCCTTTCAGATTTTGTACAGTATTTGAAAAATTTCTAAATTCTACCAGGACTCCTACCCAACCTTTATCTACATATTGCTAATAATGGGGAAGTAAGTACTTATAAAGCCACGCTCATTCTGTATTTCCACGGTTGGTGGGTAGAAAAGACTTGCCTACGTTGAATTTCTGGCTCCTGCTGTACAGATGGAATTAGCAGATGGTCTCAAAGCTACTTCTTGGAGTTAAATAGATGATACTTATACAAATAGTTGAAAGCAATTAGAATGCACCCTCTTCTCTTGCCTACAACTTCTTTTATGATACACTCTCAGTCTCTTTTTTTGTTCAGAGACCTTATCTCCTCTGATATCTTTCAAATTTTTAAAATCTGTTTTTTTGTTTTTTTGAGGCAGAGTCTCATTCAGATGCCCTGGGTAGAGTGTCATGGTGTCGTAGCTCAAAGCGACTTCAAGCTCTTGGGCTCAAGCAATTCTCTTGGGACTACAGGTGCCCTCCACAATGCCCAACTATTTTTAGTAGAGACAAGGTCTTGCTCTCACTCTTCTTGAACTCCTGAGCTCCAGCAATCCACCCAGCTTGGCCTCCCAGAGTGCTAGGGTTACCTTATCTTAAAAGTAAGGTCTGACATGCAAAACAGCAGCACAGGCAGGATCCCCCCCCTTCCAGCTGCTACATACACTGGGCAGCCCAGGTGGCACCTGTTTCTCTACACACTGGGCAGCCCAGATAGCACTGGCTTCTTCAGAATTGCATCACACAGCTGATTCACACTGAACCTACCATTGAGGAAAATTCTCAATTCCTCTCCTGCTCCTAAAAGGGTGATGCCTTTGGAATCGAGTGCAGTTAAGAAACCTTGCTGTCACTGGGAAAGGCCAAGTGAGAAGGACTGGAAAGGAGAGACCAACCTGGTCACACCCATCCAGCGGGGAGCTTTGGTGAGGAAATGTCTGCTTTTGTTTCCATTTCCCCAACTAGTCTGTCTGATCCAATGACTTTTCACTTACTAGCTACGTGATCTTATGCAAGTAGCAACCTCAGCTTTCTCATAGTCAAGGTGAGTAATAATAATGCCTAAAGAAAAACCTTCACATACAGGGCATCCATAAAGTTCCAGAGCACATGAACTTTATGGACACCTTGTATTTTCATATGTTGGAACATTGTCTCCTTTATATACTTTTAACACAATTCTTTAGCTCTTAAAGAAGAAAGCGAGCTACAAACTTTCTTTAATTGTGCAATGCATCTATTTTGAATGTGCCAGATGTGCTGGGTGTTGGGAACATATTTCAATACAGTTTGGAAAAGGTTTATTTTCCTGAAACTAAAAAAGAAGAAAAACTAAAAAAAAAATAATTCTTTTGGTCTCATTTTCCCTGAAGAAGTAAAAAAGAGCAAGAAGCTAATATTTTTAATACTACATTAGAAGCAATGTTATATTTGCTTGTCTCCCTAAGGCCCCCCGCGTTACCATAATTACATCTCAGGGCTAAGAAAGTCCACAGAGCCGAGACAAATCAAGTTTCAAAAATATATATTTGTACTGGGTTTATAAGATTATCAAAAGCAGCAATTGACCTTGAAAGAAACAGTGGTATTATCACTTCCATGACACAGTAGCAAATTAGGAAACACCCACTCACTAAAGAATTTTCAGAGCTGCCTCTTAGTTAGATACAGGAAATAAAGTCAACCACAGAGCAAGCAGACAGGCTCTATCCAGAAAGCTGATCCATGGTTCAGCCTCCTCTTCTTTCATTCCAGTGCCTTTTCAAGCTAGAACCTTCTGGAAAATTGCCCCAAAATATTGGAAAATTTTTCACTGTTTCTTGTTACTGGGTTTTATTGTTTTAATTATTGACCTAAGTTTTATATCTCGTTTGCTCTGTCCTTTAAAAGACAGACTTTCAAACTTTTTTGAATTGGCCCACAATATAAAATACATTTTATTTCTCTTCCTATGTATACATACACACACACACACTCCCCACAAACACACACAAAACCCCGAAAAGTTACAGGAAGTTACACATCCTTCTATACACTATTTACTCCAATATTTTCTTTTTCATTTCTTTTGAACAAATTTTCATGTGACCCACTAGATTCACTGTAATAGCACTAGCTGGTTGCACCTCATGTTTGAAAAACAGTGCAAAACCTTGCTATTCAAAGTTCAGACAAATAGCACCGGCACCACCAGGGCTCTTGCTAGAAATGCACATTCTCAGGCCCTGCCCTTGACCTTCTGAGCCACCATAATCGTTCTGCAGTTTAGAGTCTGAGAAGCACGGATGTGAGTGAGGAACTGTCAAGACTAAAATTTTAATTCACCTTAATAACATTGATGGGTTACAGTATTTGCCATCTGGAGAAAAAGGCAAAGGAAAATATTTAACTAAGTTGCTTTTCAGTATCAATGAAGAGGGAAAGAGAAGGATCTGCAGGTGAATATTAAAAAATTACCAAATAGCTGCCATCTAAGTGATTTGGACAGTAAATGTTACAGGAGCAAGAGCTCATGGTGGCTTGAAGGATCAGGGAAAGCTTCATGAAGGAGGTAGATGAAGAGGTGAGGGTTGAAGAATTGATCTAAGATTCACAGGCAGGGAGAGAAAAGGGCATTCCCAGAGGAGGAATGGTCTGAGCAAAGGCACTGGGGTTGACATGTGCAGGGTGAATTCAGGCAACCGAATGCCCAGCTAGAGTACATGGTATGTGTTGGGAGGGGTGCTAAGTGACACTGGAATACCAGGCAGGCACAGAAAGCAACTGTACATTTTAAAACATGAGCCACAAGCTATTTTGATTGAATATTTCTTTTCTTTTCTTTTTTTAACCAGCCAACATCTTGATTACATAGATTATATATTTCTTTATGACAAAATTTCTTTGTAACTCACATCTATAGACTATTCATATACTACTTAATGACATATTTTTATCCTTCCTGGCAAAGAGAAGTGAACTAGAATCCAGATTCTTTTTTTTTTTTTTTTTGGAGACAGAGCCTCAAGCTGTCACCCTGGATAGAGTGCTGTGGCATCACAGCTCACAGCAACCTCCAATTTCTGGGCTCAAGCGAGTCTACTGCCTCCGCCTCCCAAGTAGCTAGGACTACAGGCGCCCGCCACAACGCCCAGCCATTTTTTGGTTGCAGCCGTCATGGTTGTTTGGCGGGCCCAGGCTGGATTAGAACCCGCCAGCTCAGGTGTACGTGGCTGGCGCCTTAGCCCGTTGAGCCACAGGTGCCGAGCCTAGAATCCAGATTCTATTCCATCAGAGTTATTGACAGCACGTACATTTCAACTCACACCAAGAACAGAAACTCTTGATTGTGTGAAAGCAGCTAAAAAGGCCCTGGAACAGCCAATGAAGTGCTCTTCTTTAGAAAATTTTCTTATTTTATTTCATTTTCAAAATTATTCTTACTTTTGAATGACACTGACACACCTCTGATCTCTGGCAAATGCCTCTCTCTGGCCATGGCTGACACAGCTAATTGATCTGTCTTTCTTGCCAACCTGGTACTCAGCCTCACAGTCCTGGGCACCAGGATGATCCCCACTTTAAGCAATCTACACTTGGGTTAATTTGCCCTCAGCACTTGATTATTCCATAGTTTCTCTTGGCTGCTAATTTCATTCATGTTCATTTGTTCACAGGGCTGGTGACAGGTTCTTCAATTTCCTGAAAGATAAATCACCTGGTCTTCTATGCCGTCAGAAACCATGGATTTAGGATAAGGAACTATCTTAACTCAAGGGCTATCAGTGCTGTGATTTGCATTATTGTAGGGCTGTGTCATATCTAAGGCAAAATGGTGTCCACACAGCCACATTAAATCATATATTCACAAACATGGGCTTATCTTTCCACTGATGGTAGCGATGGACCCTGTCCAAGCAGATGCCTAAGGGAGCCTGAAGAAAGACTCCCCATAGTCTTCCCAACAGGGAGGTTTCTGTGATGGAACCAGCAAGGCTGTGGCTTTCTGTATTACTCTCCTAAATATGCACATTTGCATGTGCTAATAGCGGAGCGAATTGGTGAGGCCAGCTGCCCAGCCTTGAGAAAAATAAGCTAAGTGATGACAGAGGCAGAGTGTGTGACCATCTCATAAATTCATGAAGTAAAGATGAGTTCCATGTTGTCTGGTGGGAGTCAAGGCTGAGCTGAAGAAAAACAGGACTGAAAGGGAGGAGAGAATTCTGTGGGAGTTAGAGACCAGGGTAAACCTGTTCCTGAAGGAATCGGAGGAATGAGGCAGAAGGTGTGGGAGACAGAAACACACGGAAGCACGAGGAGTCAGAGACACAAAAGTCAAAAGTCACAGGGCTATAGACAGAGAGAAAGATAGAGATACAGACATGGAGACAGAGAAAGGCCCACTGGCTTACACAGATTGCCAGGAGCACAGGCGCCGTGATGCAGGGGCCACGCGTGCAGATGCCAACAGAGTGAGCCAGGAGACAGAGGTGGAGAAACCAACCCGGGGAGGATGCAGACCATAAAGAGAGATGCACAAAACCCTCCTCAGAGGCGGGTCAGCAAACCCAGGGACGTCAGAGGGACAGAGCTGCGACTTGGAGGAAGGGTGGAACCCGCATCTGACTGCAGCAGAGACCCCTCATTCAGTCCCCGGGGCAGCCTGCACAGTGCGGGAATGGCTTCAAGACAAAAGAGCACCACTGTGCCTCAGTGACTGGGACCGGCAATCATATCTCAAGGACGAGACATTGAGGAGGCCTGGCACAACTGGGCAAGGATTGACAATGGAGCTCTCATGGGAGGGCTCACCTCCAAGTGCACTCAAGCTTCATTGTGCACCTACTCTGGTTACTCTTGTAACCGGAATCTCCTAAGGTGCTAGCTCAGGGCAATTGCTTTCCGACTGTGATTGCCCCTGACAACTTACCATTGTGGGCTAGTACAGGAGACAAGAGTCACTTTCAGGAAGCTACAACTACAGGAAAAGGCCCCAAACTTTGGGGGACGAAAATAAAAATAGGCAGATCTTATTTCACTAGATACCCTTCTCTATTCCATGGTTAAGATGATAACCACAACCAGCATCAATTATCCCACCAGTAAAACCCACTGGGTATAATGGGGACTGAGTGATTCTGAGGGTGAAGAATGCAAATCGGTGTACTTAAGGTTTGCTGGGGGAAGTCAGGAACCTTGAGTTCTAGTCTTGACCTTGACTCAACTTGGAGCAAATCAACAAACACTGAATCATCTACTCTTTGTCAAGTGACGTGTGCAGATGGAGAAGACAGCAACGCGAAACCTCCAGGCCTGCTGCTGAGGAAGTCTCCATCAGAATGAGTTTACTGCGATCTAGCCAAAAGCAGGTGGCCAAACCTCTTAGCTTCTTGGGGTTGACAAAATGGTTCTAAGATTATCTGGCGAATCAACCAAAAACATATAGTCTACTGGTGGTGAGTCAGAACCCTAGGAGTGCTAATATGAAACCCAGGAACTGAGGTGTTTGTGGGACATTAATGTTTTTAATTGTTTTAGGACCATTTTGAAAAATATACATAAAAGCAGTAGAACTAGTTTTGTTTAGATGTGAATCATGTATTATGTTCAGCTCGGTGGAATTGCTGGTTTAACCGGTTCCCTCCTGGCCTTCTCAGGTCAGCCCTCTAGTTTCCCATTCACTAATCTATATGCTGCCCTGCTGGTTAGTTTCCTTGGCTCTGGACTTGTTGCCACCCATCTTGCTGATCTACTAGATTAATATACCTAAAAAGAAAACATGATGACTACGTAATTCCACATTCTCCCAACATCATTGAGTCCATATTGTTCATTGGCCAAATCTATTTTAGACCCCGTGGAATCTGGACCAACCTAAATATTCAAACTTGAATAGAGGGAAACAGGCAAGCCCAGGAAAAACCAGACCCAGAGCATGCTTTCCGATGGACTAAAACAGAGATGATGGGAAATTATCTTACCAACAAGCAAGAGCAAAATCACATAAACAGTACAGCGACAATTCAATCTCTGCGTATTGTGTGTTTACAGAGAAATATGTTTAAAAGCTTAAAAAGAATTAGAAAAATGTACTGTTAGGTGTTAGTACATGGCTAACATCTTGGTGCTTTTATTTCTCAAATTTTAATAATTTATACAGGGTGTCTGTAAAATTTGTGTGCAATTTATACAGTTTTAAATTTTAAATTGCACAGGAACTTTACCCACAGCCTGTATATATTACTATTATTCTAAATGTTTATTATGAGTAATTTCTATACCACCTACTACTATATGTAGTCAACTATAAAATAGTATAAATAATACCCATACTTAAAGAATATGCATCTTTTAGGTAGAATAATTTTTCACCCTTTGTCATTTTTTAATCTATATATTCTATAGCTTTAAAGTACAGATTTCATGCACTTTAACCTTGAATAATTCAATGTGTCTATAAAAAGTAACATCCTCTTACGTAACCGTCATACTGTCATCAAAACAAATTAGTGCTCTTCTGCTTTATGAAGTTATAAATATTTTTAAGTAAAGAAGGTCCAGCGACAGATAACAGGGATGCACACCGGTGGGCAGGAAGTCCAGGGAAGCACGACCACAGAGCAGCTGGAGGTGAGCAGGGACCACCGGTATGGTCATGAAGGTACCAGCTCTGCAAGGGGAAAGCCGGGTGGAAGCTTCTCGCATTTGGGGGAGGTGGAGGCCGGAACCAGACCGAGTGAACAGAGTAACCAGCTGGGTCCTAGGGACTGAGTGGGTCTGAGTCCACGTGGGCTCTTTTTATTTTCTGAATCCTTGAATATTTCGCCATTTTCTTGTCTAAAAAGTCATCTTTGCTGACTTCAGCTGATGAAAGTCCTATCAGTTCCAAGGCCACCTTTTTCACTCCCCGCAGTCTCCTCCCCTCCTGCCATCGGCAGCAGTTCTATCGAAGCACAGTTACTGCCTTCTGCCCACACGATGCTGCCTCCTAAGTTTCTGGACTCGCATCCCCTGCCCCTGCACGGCCACCCCTTCTTTGCTGCAGTCTCCCCCACGCTGCCAAGCCTAACGTTATCCTGCCACAGATGGATCTCTGAGTGAATAAAAGATGAGTTAAATGGGCGACTCCACCCCACGTGGAGAACTGTGGGATCAATGGAGGAAGAAGGAAGTCGCCCCAAGGAGGAACAGAAAAACACAACCACCCAAGGGGAAATTCACTTGAGTCGGGGAGAGATGGAGCTGCACCCCAGTTCCACACTACCATACAACCACAGGAGACCCACCTTCCGTTTTCAGAGTCCAAGATGACAGAATTGTGCACAGAAGAGGAACAAGTGCCTTGCTCTGGTTGGTGTCACCCCTCTGTAAACAGGATATTGGCCCACCTTTGTGTGCATGTGCCTGTTATCATCTGAAGAACAGAAGGAACAATGTCCTTTATGATAAACTGTGCTGATGGGTGACCACAGAGCTTTCTTTTCCTCTCTCAGTTCACACTGGCACCCTTAAGTTGTACTAGTAGAATAAGAAGAGAGAAGTTGGACGAAATTAGGAAGTTGCATTAATGGTCAAACAGGAAGGCTCTGGAGCTAAACTCCTGGATTTGAAGGTTTACCAGAATGTAACCTTGGGCCACATGATTAAAGCTTTGGCTTTCACTTTTATCATCTGTAAATGGGGATGACATCAGTAATAGTACCCAGCTCATAGCAGTATGTGAATTAAATAAATTCATACATGCAAAGAGTTTCAAATAGTTTCAAGTTGCACGCTAAGCATCCAATAATTACTAATTTCCATTAATAGCATGTAAACATCCCATGAGTGGGCACTGCCTGCTAGCACAGCACAGCAGAAGGGACAAAGAGCCTCAGCTGTGGGGTAAACTCCTAGGCACGTCTCACTTACCAGATGTGTAGGCTGGACCCCACCACTTACCAGATGTGTAGGCTGGACCATGCACTTACCTTACTTAAATTCACGGTGCATCTATGAAACGACATAATGCTGTGAATGTCATGGTGCTAGCAGATGGTTGGGGGTCTCAGGAAATAATGACTGAATAATGCAACAGAAAAGCAACCTGATTTGTAAAGTAAGCCTGCACTTCAGACCCAGACACTCTGGGACTTCAGGCAATCTGGTTTCTCTGCTCCTGAGTCTCCTCACAGCTGAAGTTGGAATATTAATGCCTTTTGAAGACCAGGGATAGTGTCTGCACAATGTCTGCCTCATAATGTTTTGCTTATTATCACTTATTCCCTGGGTAAACCACCAGCTGAGGGCCGATTCCCGCCAGCCACCTGTTTCTGACTGAGAGGCAAACATGGCTTTACATTCTGAAATGGTTGTGGGGAAAAAAGAATATTTTGTGACTCATGAAAATTACATGAAATTCACATTTCAGCATCCACAAATACGTTTTGTTTGAACACCATCACAGACATCTGCTTCTGCGTTCCCGGGTTGTTTTTCCACAGTAATGGCAGATTACTGCCACAGTAGCTGTAGCAGAGATTGGAAGGCCTGCAATGCCTAAAATATTTATTTTAGGTCCTTTATTTTAAAAAATTTGCTGATTTCTAATCTACTCTAACCTTCGCTTGTATGTGGAAAATTAAAAGGCAGAGAAATGAAGACATGTTGTTTAATTTATTTAAATATTCAGAGCTTAGAATGTAGTTTCTTGGCACTGGCCGACCCAGCCAAACACTAGCACTTTCCGATAAAATTTGAGATCTGGGAAAGTATATAAAAAAGGGAATCTTCATTATATTTTTCACTCTGGAATAGGCCTGATTAGATATTTTTATTATTTATTTTGAAAATGTCCTGAAATATTTTTATTTGAGAGTATCCCTTTTGTGTTCATGGTTATCTATAACTCTACTATTCCTATACTATCTTGTAGGAATTTCTGTTAGAGCCAAAGAATTGCTGGAATTTTAAGTAATTAACTAAGTGGTAAGTCTATACCAGTTTATTATGCAGGTGATATCCCTAGCATTTATTCCTTGTTTTATTTCCCTGTCTCTTCATTTTGAAAATAGCAAACAGTTACACAGACTGCCCTAGTCCACCTCTTGCTTCTCACCCACCATCCTCCCCCCACTGCCTACCTCCTTTCCCGATCCCACACCTCCAAGGGTAAGTGAAGCTATGCAACAATTTCAGATCATTTTATTTCCACTTTGCTTTTGGACACATTTATGCATTTAGGATGAAAGAAAATAAACGGTCTTAGACTGACACTCTCATAAATGAGACACGGAAATGCATCTGAGTTGTTTGATTTAAGTACTTTAGAAAACAATAACCCCATGCTCTGAGCAAGTTGATCATGGCCTAGAAAGGAAAGTGATGGATTGGCTGCAGTCCAGGGCTGCATTTACAGGATTGACACGTTTTGGAGCCTGAAGAAAAACAGGGACCCAAGAACAAGGACTCTGTAGTTTAACCACTCCATTTTCTGTTTATGTCTATCAAAAATAGACACATAAGAATATATGTCACTACTTGAATAACCTATTAAAATCATTTGAAATTTAAGGCATTAAACCATCCACATTTTGTCTATCAATTACATTCAATCATTTTGTTTTTATGAAGCTCGTTTAGAACTAAATTGATCAGAAGGTTTGGTACAGATCATACCTCTCTGGTATAAAGTTTCAGAGAAAAACTTTCATTCATATCCGGTATTCTGCAAGAGGCAAAACTCATTGTAAAGAGTTCTCAAATAATTACCTATAAGAAGTGTATCAGGGACATACCAAAGGGAGCAGGCCCTGGCTCAAGTTGATTATTAAATATTCAATTTTGAAAGTTATGACAGGAGTATTTATACCAGGCAATCAGGCAAATTGTAGAAATCAGGGCTTCCTCTACCACCTTACCCACCTTAGGTGGTTTTTCTGCATACTATTGAGTATGTTTAAAGAAGTCAAGCTCCTGAGAGTTATTATTGGGGGAATGAAAATGTTCTAAAACTGATTTAGGATGTGGTTATATCACTCTTGAAAGTTACTAAAAATTAATGAATTGCACACTTGACATGCGTAGATTTTATGATATGTAAAATATACCTTAATAAAATTGCCAACTCAAATGCCTCCAAACCAATGAACAAAATGCCAACAATTATTTTGGTAGCTTTAAGATTCAAGTATATATTCAATAGACTTGAAAAATAAAGGCACATTTAATCAATGCTTTTGGTTGATATATATTCCGTGGAGTGATTCTTAAGCTCCATCAGTCTCACTGTGGAATTACTTTGAGAGTTTAATAAGGAAGAACCTCCCCCACAGAAATATTGACATCATTTGTCAGGTATGTGGTTGGGCACCATGAGTTTTTAAAAACTCCTTGGGTGGTTCTAATGCACAGCAAAGATTGAGAACCGAGACTACAGAGCAGTTTCCCTAGATTGCCCATCGGATGGAAATCATCTCCACATGCTTAATAAATTTCCCGGCCTTCTGAAATAGGGAAGTCTGGATGTAAATGCACCTTGTGCGTGTGTGTGCAGGTGTGTATGTGAGGGAGACATTGGGTTTTTCCTGGAGGAAAGACCCAGTGGTATTTTCCCTGCGGGATTTACCTGCACTTGATTCCTGCTATTGGTGTGACATGGGGCACAGAGATGCCAAGAACTAGATGGCATCTCTGTGCCCCATGTCACACCAATAGCAGGAATTGTACTGAATAGCAAGTCATTGTACTGAAATTCAGAGAATCTGATTATCAGAAAGATTGTTTGTATAACTGAAGAATCAGAATTGAATATCTCCTCTTGTCTCTTTCTCCTTTGGGGCTTCCTATTGTGGTGGACTGGAAATATGATAAAACATTATAGCTTTAATGATTCAATAAGCATTACAGCTTATGGATTCCACACAGCAGTAAGTGGGAACTCAAAATCCAAATTTGGAGCTTGAACTTTGTAACACCTATTTTGCAAGGTCAGAGAGAAACTTTTCACCTCTTCTGTTTGGAGAGTCTATCTAGAAGGATAAAAAGATCTTAGAACTCTGACTTCCTCGTAAGGGGCGTTTTCTTTATTTGAAATTGTAGTGGTTACATCTGATTTGCCAAATGAAGTTACAATTAAATTCTGAAATGTCAATTTTAATATCTAAATGCAGGGATTATTTAGAACTAGTACAGTAATATGATACAAAAAGACACCGTCCCTGTAGTCTTCATACAGAGAAGTCTCAACTCTATTTTGATTTTCCTTGCAGAGAGCACAGCCTTTGGCAGGTTTGAGTCTCAGCTTGTTATTTAATTGATGTCTGACTAGTAAGCCAGTCATTCAGCTGTGTTTCGTCCCTTATGAAGATGGAGATGACCAGTTTCTATGTCACTGTGTCATTGGGAAGATTTGGAGTTTTTACCCAGACAGAAGGTACAGTTTCATCTCTCCTCACACACAGGTGTCAAAACCACCCTGGGAGGGATGTTCCGGTGCTTTGGGAGGAAGGTCCAGTTTCTCCTGGAAACCCCCTATTCCTGTCTTGTGTAATACTTGCTTCTTTTATTAACTATCCTGATGACCTTGCTTACAGACAGAGCTCCAGGGACTCCACTGCCTAAGCTTGCCCGTTGGAAGCAGAAATTCCATCCTCTGGCATTGCTGCCCCTCCAGACATGATGTGACATTAGCTTTAATGATTTGATAGGCAGCTCACGCAGTGACAGGGCAGAGAAGCACAGAGCAAGCTTGCTGCAGAAACTTCCTCACTGTCTGTCTTTTGAAAAAGCCCCAGTCCGGACAGGACCTAGGCTTTCTCTCTCTCTTACTGTAACACACACAGTCCCTCGGTCAGGGCTCAAACCTCTTGAACGGGACGTTTATTCATCAACCGAGTGACATCAAGGAAACCAGGCAACATCACCGTCACCTCCCACACCCTAATGCTGTCCCCATTCTCAAAGAATGCCGAACGTTCGCTTCTCATCCCACGTTCTCAAACCTCCCTATTTTCACGTCTGAAAAGTAATGTATGCCTTTCCAACGCAAGGAGCCCAACTGGAAGGAACCCAGTAGACACTAATGAAAAGAGCGGGAAGGGAAGAAGGAAGGCAGGGGTGCCGAAGAAGGGGTCGTGGGATCCGGGCGATCAGCGCGAGCCCGCAGGTGGGTGGCCGAGCCGGTGTTCGCGCACCAGGCGCCGGGAGAGGGGATGTCTCTTACCCCAGGTCCTGAAGCAGCTCAGCTTCTCCTCCATCCGATCTGCTCCACAGATCTGAGCCATCCCGGGTGCTCATCTTCCCTCCTGGGAGATCTGCTCTGCCCATTCGCACCCTTTGCAGAGGCAGGAGAGAGAGGGGAGAGGGGCTGGGCTGCTGGGGGCCCGGCTCGCAGTGGGAGAGGAGCCCGCGGGCTCTGGGGCTTCGGGGCGAGGAAGTGAAACTGGTTACTCCTCCCCCTGCTCTCAGGCCTGGCCCCGGGGCTGACAGGAGCGAGCCGGCGTCAGGAAGTATGCAAACTCAGGTGGCTGCCCGGAGACGCCCACACTGCCTCACTCCGCTGGTATTTGCTGTCAGAGGAAATGGAGAGAGGCCCGCTGCACCTGGGATCGGGCTGTGCCTAGGTGAGGCCAGGCCGGGTTTCTCCCCTGGCTGTGAGCCCCTTCACCCCACCTTCTCTCCGTCTCACACCCTAACAAGGGACACTGAGAAAGCCTCTGGATCGGGGACATCTTTAGAGTGGGTGAAGAAATCAGGGTCACATCACTAGTGGACCCTCCATCAGGGTTTTAGCACCGTCAGGGCATTTCTGCTTACTGACCTGGGCCTTCTAACACAGCCTTGTGGGGGCCATCCCGGTGCCTGCCCAGCAGGCCTGTGAGAACCCCTCAGTCTCCGAGGTGCACTTGGGGCTCCCGCCAGGGCCGCTCTGCGCCCAGAGTTAGCTGTAGAGAAGCGCTCCTTGGGAGTGGGGCAGATGTTGCTTCCTAACCTCTGTGTACCTTCTGGAAAGAGCGTGTTTCTCTCCCTCTCGGCCCCACACTGGCGTGCTCTGGGGACCAGCAGCAGGGCAGAGCTGTCCCTAAGGGGCTCAGACAGGTCTAAGCGCCCCCTTCGCAGCTGCTGGCATTCTGTCCTGAAGGCCCCTCCTGTCACCTCTGCTCACCACTGACTTGGGAGACAGACCCTGGATGACTCTGGTTTCCGGTCAAAATTCCTGCGTATCTAGAGACAGCCTGGGGAGACCAAGACCTGATAACTCATAACTGGTTCTATGTGAACATCTACATTCTCTGGGCTCCGTTTTGTTCAGAGAGGAGTGCAGGGTCCACTTGAAGAAGGAGGCTAGTCCAGGCCAGGGGGGTGGAGAGTATGTCCTCCTCCGAAACAGGGGGTCAGCCTGTGCCGCAGACTTCCTGTTCCCTTTCTAGAGCCCTTTGTTCAGTGTTTTAGTATCTATTTCATTTCCAATTCAGTAGTTCTTTTTCTTAACTTTCTTTTTTTTCTGGGGGAGGGAAGTAGCAGGATTTACCAAGATGACCTCTCTTTCTTTTCTTGATCCTCTTGCCCTTCTCCTTTTCTTCTTTGATGTCATTGTTCCACTTTGTCACTTGTTCCTTTTTTCCAGGACTCCTCCTTCCCCACCACTCCCCTACCCCACTAACGACACACGCACTGTGGCGGTGGTACTAAACCTTTCAACAAAGTGTGGACATTTGTAAAAATGTCTTGTGATTTATTTTATATTAGATTGTTCAGATGATATATACAAACATATACATACACACACACACATATATATATATATTTAATTGAAGAGACCTTGACTTTTGCTTCCAAACAAGTACAAGGCATATCTTTCAAAAATCACATAATTTAGTTCTTACTTATTTCAATAATATAATTTCAATGCTGCTGATTCACCCTGATTTTTTTCCCCCTGCACTAGTATTTGACATAGATTTTTCTCTTAGTGGTGATTGTGAGGAGATTTCTACTGGATTCCCCAAATCACCAGCTATGTCTGTGATCCGAGGAATTCCAGATTCCAACTAAATTTCAACTTTAGATAGGGTCTCCAAAGTCTCGTGTAAACCCAGGAGTGAGTCTAACTGGGTAAGGAGAAGGTGTGGGAGGAAGTTCAGGAGATACGTCCAAACTCTGCGTGGTGTCCTCAGCTCCAGCACAATTCCAAGGCCAATTCTGCGGAGCTGTTTAGACATGTTCTCTCCTTTCTTCTTTCCCAAGGTGGGAAAGATCAGCTTCATTTTAGTCTCATAAAGAAGTTTTATGCCTTTATACTCACTTGCCTTCTGCTTAGAATGCCGATCACATACTCTCTATCTGGCCAACTCCTTTTCATTTTCAAATATCAGTGTAAGTTTTTCCTCCTCTTCTGAGCTGTCTTCTGAGTCGGTGACCTTCCATTCTGCTAAGCATCTCAGCACCTGCACTGCCTCCATATCCTTTGCATATCTCAATTATGACATTTTTGTTTCTGTATTGAGGTTTTTTTTTTGGCTGAGGCTGGATTTGAACCCACCACCTCTGGCATATGGGGACGGTGGCCCACTCTTTTGAGCCACAGGCACCACCCTCTGTATTGAGTTTTAAATTGGTCTTGATGCATTCCTCAGGATGAAACTCTTTTCTGCAATTAGGCTGAGGGAGCACCAGGGAAGTGTCCACGTCTTGTTCATTTTTATTCCCTTCACTCAGCGCAGTCAAGGAGAGGAGTATCAGCTCCATACTTCTTATGGAATCAATGAAGCTTTGGCCTGAAATCTGGAAGTTGAGCTAATTTTTTAATTTTAGGAACGTGGCAGTTTGTGTCTTCTGGAAAGTAGATGCCAAGATGGATCAGAAGTGCAGGAGCTGTACTGGTGGAAATGCATGTGAAGGACAGAGGGACAAGGAGAGCAGACGGGGAGGGCAGCCACAAGCTGATGGAGAAAAGAAACAGAAGCTTATCGTCTCACAGTTCTGCAAGTCTGAAGTCAAGTTGTCGGTCAGACTGGTCCCTTTGGAGGCTCTGAGGAAGGGTCTCCTCCATGCCTCTCTCCCGCTTCCAGAGGTCACCCACTATCCTTGGTGTTCTTTGGCTTGTGGACATGTCACTTTAATGTCTGGTTCCAGCTTCTTCTCTCTGTGTCTTTACTTGGACTTATTTTAAGGATATCAGTCATTGAACTTAGGACCCACCCCAATCCAGTATGACTTCACCTCAATTACATCTGCAAAGACTCCATTTCCAAATAAGGTCACATTCTGAGGTTCCAGGTAGATGTGAATTGGGGGCGCTATTCAATTTACTACAAATGGACCTCTGAAAAAGGGATGGAAAGGGATTGGATGGAAAGTGCCTCAGACTGCAGTTCTAAGAAAGTCTTGATCAGGCCCATGGGCAGCCCCAGAGAAAGGATTGGCCACTAAAAGAGCTCACGATGGCCAACTTGAGCTGGGACAGGCTTGGCAGGAGTGTGGGCAGAGGATCCCGAAGGCGCCATCTCCAGGAACACCAAAGACATCTGCCAGAAACATAAATCCAGAAGAGACTTTCCAGCCCTCCTCTCCTCTGCCTTATTTCTCCTGCCTCTTGGTTTTCCCACCTTAACTTTCAACACTCAATCTGGAACTCCATTCTCACCCTTCCTCTCTAATGGGAAATATGTTTCCTAGTCCCAGTGCCTGAGAATCCACACACTTGGTTTAATTTCCTGACGTCAGGTCAAGTATTAGAGGACTGTAATACTAGTATTACAGAGAGTATGTGATCGGCATACTCTGTCCTCTAATATTAACACTAATATTAGAGGACAGAAATTTTTAACACTAATATTAGAGGACAGAAGTAGTCCTGCTGTGAGTCTGCCTTCTCATCTACCACAACTTAAATGTGTCTTCTCTTGCCCCGAACCCATTCTTCCCATTTTCTTACTCTGCCTTACTGCTTTTCAAAGCTCTTAATGTTGGTAAAATAGTAAAATATTTCCCTATCCAGGAACAGCCACTGCCCTGTGGTGGTTGTGGAAGCCCCTGGGTGTCCCTCAGGCACCACCTTCCCTCCTTGACCCCTGGGGCCTTTCCAGCTGCTCACCTGGAGGGGCACCTCGGAGCCTGTTCCTGCTCCCTGGCCAGCATGGCATCTGTTCTGATTCTTCAGCGTCCATGGTGCTCTAGTTGTATATTTACCAGGTGTACTGAAGTCGAATTTATGTGTCACAGTGTTCATTTTCTTCAAGTGCATAATTCAATAATTTTTTGTAAGTTTGCAGAATTGTGCAACCATCACCACAATCCAATTTTAGAATGTTTTTATCTTTGCCAAAGATATCTTGTTTCTATTTATAGTCTAAATATTTTGAATGCCTCCTCTGTTTAGTTCTACCCGAAATCATATAGGATCTTCGCTTACTCGTGGCAAATTTTCTCTCTCTACACACATACAAACACACACGTGCACGTCTTTCATCCCATGTGCCCTTCTGCAACGTGACTTTGTCACTGCACGTCAAGAGCTCTGCTCCTTTCAGGCTTGCCTGGCCGTAATGACTCACTTGTTATTAAAAGATCATGGTGGAGGTGACACTGGGTGAATTACAAGGCTAGGTCAGATGAAGCCTCGCCACTTCTGCCTTGGGCTCTTGGAATGCCCCCTCTCCAGATGTTCCCTTCAGGGTGTTACCATTAGGAACCCGGCTGTTATGCTGAGGAGTCCCAGCCCCATGGAGGGCTTCATGTGTGCACTCTGGTCCAAGTCCCAGATGAACCCAGTTCAAGCCATCCCAGTCCTGGCGCCAGACTGTGGCTAAAGAAACCTTCAGATGATTCCACTTTGGCCATTCAAGTCCCTTCCTCCCAGTGTTTTGTGATGTATCAACTGAGGCCCCAGACATTGAAGAGCAGAGACAGGGAGGGGAGCAGAAGGAGGGAGGATTTTGGGGGGACCGCACCTAATGTGCATGATGCAATGGTACATTTCAACTCTATTAAGAAAAGAGTATAATTATGATGGATGTGTTAATCAGACCAGTGTAAAGCATTTCACATCGTATATCAAATCAGCACACTGAATCCCATAAATGCATCAATGTACATGGTTATGATTTAATAAAAAGAGAAGAAAGAGCAGAGACAAAGCTTTTCTGTCTGTGCCCTGTTTGACTTTTAGATTTAAAGAATATATGGACATAATAAAACGTTTATTGTTTTATGACATAAGGTTTGAGATGGCTTGTTACCCTGTTCTGGATAGCTAAAACACTTGTTAATCAGCGGGGTCATTGTCTACAATGTGAACTCCAGGACTCAGACACCTCAAGGGTTTAAATCTCTGTGTATCTGTGACAGTTACTTCTGTGTGAAGACTTGGCCAGGCCACAAGGTGCAGAGATATTTGGTCAGTGATTACTCTAGGTGTTTAAGAATATTTTTAGGTAAGATTAACATTTAAATAGGTAGACTTCGAGTAAAGCAGATAGCCCTCCATAATGTGGGTGGGCCTCAACCAATCAGTTGAAGACCTGACTAGAACAAAAATGCTAGCCTCCCTAACCAACGGAATTCTCCAGCAGACTGCCATGGGACTTCTTTCCAAAATTAGCTCTTCCTAATTCTACAGTAGACTCAAACAGAAACACTGGCTCTTCTGAGTCTCCAGCCCACTGGCCTACCCTTTAGGGACTCACTGGCCTCCAAAATTGTGTGAGCTAATTCCTTATTTTTTAATATATATATGTGTACACACACACATATGAGTTCTGACAACTAAGTTCGTAAACTGGCTCCTGTGCAAGAATAATACAGCCATCTTTGGCTGGGTGTGGTGGCTCACAATTTTGTAACCTTAGCACTTTGCAAGACTGAGGCAGAAGAATTGCTTAAGGCCAGGAGTTCAAAACCAGTCTAAGCAAGAGCAAGACCCCATTTAATACCAAAACAGAAAAATGAGCTAGATGTAGTGGCACTCACCTGTCGTCCCTGCTACTTGGGAGGCTGAGATGGGAAGATCATTTGAGCCTAGGAGTTTGAGGTTGCTGTTAGCTATGATGACACCACTGCACTCTAGCCTGGGAGACAGAACAACATCCTGTCTCAAAAAAAAAATAGTAATAACATTCTTTATCATTACATTATCTTATAAATTTGACAGGCTGGAAATAACCTAAATGCATAATATTTACAGAATGATTAAGAAGCGTATGGTGTAGCCCTAGAGTAGAATTTTGTAGAGTACAGCCTTTAAAAATGTGATTTATTAAGGATTTTTAGTGTAAATATACAAATGATCTCAATCACATAAAGAAGAAATTTATAGAAAAAGAAAATGTAGGAAATATGTCAAATGGGAGGCTAGACATAGCTCTGAATAGTGAAATTAGGGATGATTTGTAAAATGCTTCTTCATATTGTTTCTGTGCCTTTGAGATCACAAAATTTCACTGTGGTAATTGGTAACTAAAAAGCAGAAAACCTATTTTTTAAAAAGTATTAGAACACAATATGCTGGCTCGGCGCTCGTAGCACAGTGATTACAGTGCCAGGCACATACAGAGAGGCTGGCGGGTTCAAACCCAGCTCTGGCCAACTGCAACAAAAAAATAGCTGGGCGTTGTGGTAGGCACCTGTAGTCCTAGCGACTGGGAGACGGGCAAGAGAATCACTTAAGTCCAGGAGTTTGGGGTTGCTGTGAGCCATGACGTCACAATACTACCGAGGCCAACATAGTGAGACTCTCTCAAAAAAGAAAGAAAGAAAAAGAAAAAAGAAAGCAATATGCTCTCAGTAACATGTTTTGAACTGAGGCTGGATAGTGTGGAAAGCAGGGGTGTATGTGGGCTGAGACTGGGAGGAGTATCTTGGTCTGTTTGAGCTGCTATAACAGAGTACCATAGACTCAGTGGCTTATAAGCAATATAGATTTCTTACAGCTCTGGAGGCTGGGAAGTTCAAGATCGAGGTACCAGCAGAGATGGTATCTGATGGGGCCAACCTCCTGGTGGGCAGATAGCTGTCTTCTTGCCGTGTCTTCACATGGTAGGAGCAGCTAGGGAGCTTTCTGGGGCTGGTTTTACAAGGACAATAATCCCATTGATGGGAATTATGACCTTGTGATTTAATTACCTTCCAAGGCCTCACCTCCAAATGGAGACTAGATTTCAACATATGAATTTGGGGGGGACATATTCAGTCTATGGTAGGAAGTGAGGAGTGGTCTGCCTACCCTGGGAGGCATATTCTATTGCTGATGTTGCTTAGAATTGCTGGTTTCTGGTGATTATAAAAGGCATGCTGACTTTTTGTTAGTTTTATGGTTGTTTCTCAATTCTTATTGGCTCTATCTGCTCCCAACCTCTCCCCTACACCCACCTTTGTATGCCACTGATAAAAAATAATTCTTCTATTTGGAAGAAAGTTATTCTAAATCACTTTGAGATTCCTTTTAACTTTGAGATGTGACTTTTTTTGTAATAAACATTCAGAGGTGCTGAAGCCATCCTACACACATGTATAATACATATTATGTTTTGTGTTGAAGCTAGGAACCATTCACATTTAACAAAACACTTCTTATTAAAGCAAATCAATATGGCTTCAGGTAGAACAATGCACATTATTCTAATAATGTTTAAAAAAGCCTAAGTAAGTGTGTTTTAAGAGGAGGGCTGTGTTCCCTATCTCCTTATTTCCTAGAATTGCTCTATCGCTTTCTTTACAGGTAATGCAAACAGATTGAGAGATTTATGTCCCCTTTTACAAAGCTGAAACTTCAGCACTTTACCATTTCAAGACACTGTGTCTTAAAAATACGCAAACATCTGCATTTGCGGGCTATCATGACAGGTGCTGTTTGCCTTGGGGGAGCAAGGCACCATCTGTATGGAAAGGTCATGCTTAATCGTTTTGGCACTGATTTCTGGGTAATACAAGCCAGGTCTAAAATGAAACCTGAACTTTTGCAAAAGTAGCTGCTAACTCAATCAAAAGAAATTAAGGCAGGCTATATACTTTTGGATTCTGTGGGCCTTATCCACATGCTTTGTATCTTCTTGGGCCAATCACATCTGAAAATGATTGCTGTACTGAACAAAAGGTGTCGACGGCAAAGAGAAGAGATTATTTAACCAACTGGCCAGCTGAGACAATTGGAGATTTTTAGCTTTCAGGAGGCACCAGAGTAGATAACAGATTTTGAAAATGGGTCATGAAAATGAATGGAGGAGTTAAGAAACAGAGGGGAGAGGTGTAGAACTTTTAGAGGAAATCTTCCCCAGGTGCATTGCTTAACAGGCTGAGAAAATGCGTTAGAAAGTTTAATAGGTTGAGCAAATTGGTTAGAAAAATCTTAAGATGCTCACAGCTGGTGGGTGGATCCAGAGCTTCCCACTTAGCCTCTTGTTCTGTCCTAACTGATCCTAGGAACAAAAACAAACAAACAAAACCCGCATACTTCAGTGCTTTCTTTTCGATCACAAGGTGTTTTCTGTGCTAGAATTGCATTCATAAAAACCTTGAAACTCAAGATATTTCTCTTTGCCTATTTGAAATCTGCATAAAATAAACTCCCTAGAAGTGAAAACTATGGCTTGCAGGTCCTTATAAGCCTTTTTTTGATACCGCATCAACGAATATGTATTTCTTAATAGCCCGGGAAGCTATGAGAGTTTACATTATAGAAAGCATAACCTTACTTTTGCCCCGCTTGCCTCGCCTCCCAGTCGGCGCTTGGGGCACCCCCTCCCCTCTATTTCCACCGGCAGGAGCTCTGTGATGAGGATATGCGGCCACTAGGTGGCAGTCATACCGCGTTGCGGGGACGGGGTCTTTATGAAGTTGAGATTAGACATCATAATTTTTCCTTCCTCCCTATTAAGTATAGCTGGCTGTTTATTAAAGTAGCTGAGTTTACGTGATATTACCCAATACCACATTTATAGATGATGCCTTGACAACCAAACTATTAAAGGATGCAGGTATAATTTATTACTCATCTTACCAAGTTTTGAGACCTTTACCAAAGAAGTGATGGACATTTAAAACTTCAGTTTTCTACCTAAACATTATTTTTGTTCCTTTAATTGCTTTAAATGCTTTCCCCCCTCAGCTCATTTATGAAATATAAATCTTCAAAGCATGTGCTTTTTCATTGAATATAAGGAGTATAGGTAACTACAAAACTACTAAGATAGAATCCTATCATTGGAATGGTGAAAACCTCTGTCACAACCAGGGGCAAGAACAGCTCTCTGTTCACAGGAAGAACAATTCGGCCACAGAGACAGTTTTGAAGCAGATTTTGTCACTATTCTGGTTGGTTTGGGGGTCTGACATTCCTTTGTTGGTCCTGTAAATATGGGATTTTTGGTATTTTAAATATTTTAAGAGTGGTAAAGAGAAGTTTTGCTTAACAGTTATTTTTGTTTCTATAAAGGCAATACTACAAATATGAATTTTTTCTAGACGTTTAGGTGGGGGTGTATATGAGAGCAGGAGAAAGCACAGAATTAGGAGAAACCTGAAAAGGTTCTCAGAAAAAAGTGTGAAAAGAAACTAAAAAAAGAGGGGACTGGTGAGGTTGGTACAATATAGATTATAGAGACCGTAATGTGTTGGCAGCAAAAAGGAAAAATCTGCCCTGAAGGGAATTTAAGCACCTGAAGGTCAAGTTGGAGCAAAAAGTAAAGGCTTCAGAAGGGCTGGGAGGGAAGGGGGCTTGGAGTTAGCACATCGGAAACCAAGGGCCATGGGCAAGGCTTCTCTGGACTGGTCTGTAGGCCACAACCCTCAAAATCTTCACAGGGAGTGTCCCAGGTTCTGAATTTTGGACAGTTGCCTCAGGTGATTATGATGTCCTCGGAAGTTTGAGGGCCACTGGAGACCGTGGTGGAGCCTCCAGAACAAAAGTGCTGTGGCGGTAGGTTTGCAGTGATAGGGGCGATGATAGGGCTGCAAGCCTGTGTCAAGAAAATCCTGCACCTGGTGACCTGACTCGCTGTACATGTTGGCACCAGTCAACACTCTTGCACAAAAGAAGGCTCAGTCATTCCTCGGGCCTGTGTGTGCCAGCAGACAGTAGGCTGCCTACGGAGAGAAAGAACTTCCAGAAAGAGGAAAGGCCGGGTCTTTTCAGGCTTGAGTGGTGGCAGCTAAGTAACCTCAGGCTCTTTTGTCTCCTGTGTGTCTTGGCTGGGCCTCAGCCCAGCTGGCATCGGGGCTTGTTGGCTCCCTGTGGAGACCCCCAGGTGCCCATCAGACAAGGCCTTCTTAGGGGCAAGTTTGACAATGGCAGGGGGACTTGCACTTTATCCAGATTTAGGGTTCAGACGCATACAAAGCCGTCTCACAGACAAGGGGAAAGGAGCGGGGTTGGACTTTAGGGACCAAGGAAAAGAGTCCCTGGTAGGAAAAATCCCTGTCGTGAGGACTCACGGCTTTGGCCGCAGGCAGGCTGCAGTGTTGTTTTGGTTCTAAGTCAGTCTTACCTTTCTCTCTCTCCAGCAAGATTTTGTGTCCTGGAAGGACAGCGTATATTCAGCAGTGTCACCAGTTCCTAAGTGACCCGAGTCCTTTCAGCCTGCTGAGGTCATTCTTTCCTTTAATTACTGAAAAAGAATAATCATTCCATGCTCCTCTGTCCCACATACTGTGGCAAATCCAACGGTCTAGCAATCCAGTGAGATTTCCATGAATTCTGGGGGCTTATACTATCACAGTCACTGTCCCCCTAATTTCTTGCTTCTGCTGAAATCTAAGCCTCATGGCCAGCAGGGCCTTCTGTGGTGGGTCTCCCCTTGACTTAAGAGTGGACGGGGTCCTTCTAAGCTCAGCCCTCTTCCCAAAGAATTGAGATAGCTGATTTTACTAAAGTTTGCTCAGGGAAATGCAGAGAAGTTGATACTATAGCAAGGCTGAAAAAAAAACAACCCAAAACACTTAGCCCTGAATAGCAGAGTCTCTGAGGTGAATCTCTTCTCTGTCACTGCCACGGAGCGTCGCTTTCTGGCCTTTGTGTAATAGTATCTGCAGGGGCGTTTTTTCTTTCCTCAACTTTCTTTTTTTTTTTTTTTGAGACAGAGACTCAAGCTGTCACCCTTGATAGAGTGCAGTGGCATCACAGCTCACAGCGACCTCCAATTCCTGGGCTCAAGCTAGTCTGCTGCCTCCGCCTCCCAAGTAGCTGGGACTACAGGCGCCCGCCACAACGCCCGGCCATTTTCTGGTTGCAGCCGTCATTGTTGTTTGGCCGGCCCAGGCTGGATTCGAACTGCCAGGTCAGGTGTACGTGGCTGGCGCCTTAGCCCGTTGAGCCACAGGCGCCGAGCCTTTCCTCAACTTTCTTGCTCCATGCTCTCTCTCCAGCAGAGAACGCTCTCGCCTGAAGTGGAGGTGAGCATTGAAGACAGCTAAGTGGAAGGCAGAGACTTCCCGCTGACGTCGGTCTGGAGTGCGGCTCCTGGGTCTTGGGGGCCTGGGAGGTGTGGGGAGTTGGAAGCCGCGTCTGTGGTAGCAGCTTTCCAGCTTCAGAGACCTGAGGCAGAGGCCGCCCCAAGCACAGAGCAGTGATGGAGGCAGCAGGAGGGCAGAGCTGCAGGCCGAGGCCTGTGTGTGGGGACTCCTCTACCTTCTGGAAACTTCTAGACAGACACAGGAATGGGAGGGGCTGAGGCCTGGCCACCATCAGGCGGTGGGTACTGATCCAGCCCACACGGGAATAAACTGATGTAGTGAATTTGCCTAGGACTGACCAGCTGATGGGCCTTGGAGGATATTCAAGTAAATCTACCAGAACGTAGAGGACGATTTCCTGTGTCCTTACATTCCTTTTCAACATCCAGAAAAGGTACATCATCTTCCTCACATGCAGATCAGAACTGTATAAATCTGCCGCGAGCTGTACACAGTGTACTCAGAAAGCGAACGTGCACGAGTCATCTGGGGCTGCTGCGAAAATGCAGGTTCTGACGCAGCAGGTGTGGGGAGGGGCCTGGTGTCTTCGCTGACAGTGAGCACTCAGGTCACATCGATTCCTCTCGGTCTAGGGCCTGCTTTGAGAGCAAGGCTCATCCCAAGGGATGTGCTCCTCCCAAGCCCTGCACTGGTAAGCAAGACAAAGGGAGGGGAAGGGCAACTCATGACCCACAGGCTGATGGTTTATGACAGACGGTAGGCTGGGGGAGGAGAAGCCATCCGGACTGCCTCTGAGGATGCCCTTAAAGAGAAAATCCTTGTTGCCCCCACTGGAACAGCCTAGGACCTAAAGGTGCCGACTCCCTACCCCAGAGCTCTTCCTTCCAGGGGCCTGATGGCTTGCTGCCTGCTGTCCCCGGTTCTCTGACCAGTCGGTGGCTTACCCCTTAGTCAGCGGCTCACTATCATCTTACCAGTGATGTTGAGATTCCAAATTTGACCTTTTAATTATAGAATGAAAGGCTTGGGGTGTTTTCAGAGAACAAGATGGGGGATTATTTTAGAGGTCCCTAAATCAACTTGGAGAGGCAGCCAACTTCACATTTAACAGCGCTGCATTCACCTTCCTACATCCAGTCTCCTCCTGAGCTCTCCAATAAAATATGACAATGTTTGGGGGCAAACCTTTGTCCTGGGGATATTTGTTTTGACAGTAGCTGTGGCAGCTGCATACAGCCCAAGTGACATGTATGTCGGATCCCTGCCAGCATGAGGGCCACCCATCCAGCTCTTCCTGTATACAGCTCTTTGCAGAACAGCTCCCCAGAGAGTTATAATTAGAATTTTAAAAGCACATAAACAAAATTCAGGCCACACAAGCTCGCCCGGGACCAGCATCAAGAAACCTAAAAGTGTCAGAGAAAACCCCTTTTCAAGGCTTGTTCACCAGTTTGATGAAAATATTTCAAGTTGTATATAAAACCAGCGCATTGTACCCCATGATTGCATTAATGTACACAGCTACGATTCAATTAAAAAATAAAAATAAATAAAAATAAAAAAGAGTTTGCAGTAAGAAAATACAAAAGAGTAGAATTGGATAGGAGCAGAAATAATTCAGCAAAAATGGAGCAAACCTATGGCCAGAGAAAGCTGTTTGCCTATTGAGGATTGTGTTTACACCTAGGAGTTTAGAGTCAGAGAGTGAACCGAAGCTCGGGGAACTCCTGGGCCTGTTCTGCCTTCTCCGACTCATTGGCAGGCCGTGCTGAGATGGGAACCTCAGCTGGTGGGGGGTGTGTCTGGAAAGATCCCTTAGCGGTAGATGGCCCTGCGTACATTGATGCTGCATCAGTTGAGAGCTCACAGAAGGCACTCTGCCTTCTCTTTTCTTCCTGAAAGCAGGACATAAAAGTCCCTTGTGAAAGGCACACTCCTGGTACCAGGAAGAAAAAAGATGTTCTTCCCTCTAGAAATAGGGAGTTGAGGCCAAGAGAAATCTATACAAACGATACTTGTTTAACTTTTCTTCTGGTCACTTTTCCACCATCAACGGCCCCGGTCCCAGTTCCTTTGGCAGGTCCCATTTTCATAAGTTACTACTCGCTGTCCAGCCTGGTGTATAAGCCTTTGCTCTGACTGCTTCTTTGTGTCTTCAGTTTTCTCATGAGAGGTCTCATGTACATGTGAAAAATTTACTACATTTTCTAAGCTTTTCTTTTATGACTGTCCCAGCCAGAGATGCTTAGAGGAAAATTTTACCTCCCTACTTGAGTCATGAGAGAGGCAGGTACTCATGTGGCTTCTGCTTTTGAGGAAAGGGAAAAAGTCCACAGGAAGCCCAGGTCCGGTGGCTGGCGCCTGTCATCCTAGCACTCTAGGAGGTGGGAGGATCCCTTGGGCTTAGGAGTTCTAGACCAGCCTGAGCAAGAGTGAGACCCTGTCTCTACTAGAAAAGCTAGCCGGGTGGTGGTGGGGGGACCTCTGTGGTCCCAGCTCCTCGGGAGGCTGAGGCAAAGATCACTTCGGGAGTTGGAGGTTGCTGTGAGCTAGGCTGACACTACATTACAGCTTGGGCAACAGAGTGAGGCTCTGTCTCAAAACAAAACAAAACAATAACAGACATGAAAATATGAAAGATCATGATTGGGGAACTATAAACAAACAGCCAGTTCATCACTGCTGGCCTCCAGTAGTGGAACGCCACCTTAATTCACTCATCTTCTAGCACAAGAGGAAACTTATATGACTTCAGATTAGGAATCAAATAAACAAAAATCCAGGGACATTTGAAGTTCCCACTGAGAGTATCAAGGGCCTTCCCTCTATTTCTCCGGTAGTCATAAAGTTACGTTTATTCCCTATGAGTTATCCCACGAAACTACTGTGATTTATAAAACTAACACTACCTCTATCTAATACCCTATACAAAATGATGTTTTACAAAAGTTTTTTATTTTTCATTTTTCCTTTCCTTCTTCTTTCACAACAGAACTATTTTAGACGCAGAAGTAACTGCTATTACCTAAATTGTTCAGGATGATTATTGAGATGCTAAGGCTTCCTAGAAGGATATGGAGTGTGAGTGTGTGCCAAGCCCTTCACACCTTCTGTGTGAGGAGGGCTCAGTATTGTTTTTCCTGAGGTATCATAGAAACCACCTGAGACTTGCCTGTAGAAATAGCAGTGAAACCCCGATTCAGACTCAGGTCTATATGGCCTCCCAGCCCCTGCTCAGACCCCCTGCTCTTCCGCCCCCTGCTTCTGTCAAGGAGTCTGGGGCTCCCTGGGCAGTGGAGGAAGGACCTTGCTGGCCTAAATGCTGGACTCACCACCCCATGCACGGAGCTGGGGCAACTCCGAAGGCCAGGCAGACTCCGTAGCCTCATTCCCACAGTGGGAGGAACAGGAATCACAGAGCCTCACATACATTTCTCAGGTTTTTACAAACAAAGAAAATACTGGAAAGAACAAATTAAATAGGTGCGTGTAAGAAATTCTTAAAAGGAAGAAAGAAAATCAATTTTCTAAATACCCTCCCCCCCAGGTATTCGTAGAATGTCCCCTGTCCCCCACCATGACTTTCCAAGAATAACCATCTCTTCTTTCTGCTCCCCACCACGACCTCTTTCCATCCTGAATACTAAACTGACAATACAATTAACACTTGGTGTTAGGCTCATTAAAGGTTTATTTTTAGGAGAGATTTAACAGAACTATGTGACCCACCTGTGGCAATTATGGATCCAGGAGCGCTGTTCTCACTGTGTGCACCCGTGGGGCTGGCACCCTGAGGGCTGGCTGTCTTCCAGATTGGGACTCTATATTTAGCCTCACCTAAAATTCTTCCCTGCAATGGAGCCCGAGGTTCCATTTCATTTCCTGAGTTTGCACGTGGGGTGCCCCATTTCTTTGGGGCCCTATCTTCTGAACCTGGCTCTGCCACTGTTCTATAAAAGATCTTCAGAAGGCGTGTCAATCAATTCCCGGGACTCGACCTGACCATCTATAGAATGGAATGATGCATGGACACCTGCCATGAAATTAGTTCCTGGAAATTACTCTGGAAGTCTGAAATATGCTACGTGACATGTCTTTCAGTTTCAGGAGGAGGGGAAGCGACATGTGTATGTGGTATTTTTCCAGTGAGTGTGGGACCTAGAGGTGCTGTCAGATTTAGAAAAACTCCAGCTGACCCATGGGCTGGGATGGAGCCAGACAAGCACTGGGGCAGAAAGGACTTAATTTGAGATGGTGTCCAAGGCTCCAGGAAAGGGTCTGCACTTCCCATTCCTCTCTAAGGTCACACTGACCCGGCACCATGGGAACGTGGATGGCTTAATTACCTAACATCATTCTCATTCTTGTTAAGAAGGTGATACTGCATTTTTACAGATAAAATAGTAGAAAGTTCTCATCTTTAGATTGTTTGCTTTTAGGACCAAACGTGCCTATAGTCTTATATTTAGTCTTATATTTTCTTTGTTACCCTTTTGTTCATTTCTTTTGCGAGGGAAACCAACCACAAGAAAACCATAGCAGCTTTGTGGAAACTACCTAAAAATCAAAGGAGTAGTGAAATTTCCTAAGTATTATTTTTCCTTTCAGATGACTCTTCCATCTTCCTCAAACTGTAAGATGATGAAATAGCACAGGAATTAGGAACTCTTTTTGGATAAAGATTGTTTCCTACGTGGCAAACTTATACAGGTTTTCTACTATAAGTAGAGGCACCTGTCAAACATGTCCTTACACAAATTTACAATTGCTCAGGAGTTCTAGGCTAGGAATACTCCTTTGTAGGTAACAAGTATCATTATAAAATGTCAATTGGTACAACACATTGCCATATAACTGTAAATGAACTTACCCCAGTTCCACATCTGGGGTCTCAAATCTGCTTTTTTTATACTTGCGTTTTTGTCATTCAGGAGTGTTTCACCTGTAGCTCAGTGGTTAGGGTGCCAGCCACATACACCAGGGCTGGTTGGTTCGAACCTGGCCAACTAAACAGCAATGAAAAACTGCAACAAAACAATAGCCTGGCATTGTGGCAGGCGCCTGTCCCAACTACTTGGGAGGCGGAGGCAAGAGAATCGCTTAAGCCCAAGACTTGGAGGTTGCTGTGAACTGTGACAGCACTCTATCAAGGGTGACTTAGCAAGCGAGGCTCTGTCTCAAAAAAAGAAAAAAACAAGAAAAAGTCCTTTAGATGCATAAGAGTAAATGTTGTTACCTAATTTGTTCAAGATGATTGTCTTAGATGCTAGGTTCTTTAAGAGCACTTTCAGGTATTAATTTTAATGATCTGAATCATTTAAAATTTCAAGCCTTTAATAACCATTCTGGAAATGCATGAGGGCATTAGCTTTAGTTTCAGAGGAATATGAAACTCTTCAGCACATTTACATTTATCTGCTCACTTTCCTTTACTCCTCACCTGTTAGCTGCCCCCTCTGCCCAGGTGAGTCGCATGGGCTGCCCAGAGCAGGGGTGTGCTTTTGGTGTGTCACCTCTTTGGAGTTCACCAAGTCACAAATGAAATCTTCTCTCCTTAGAATCTTTGGGAAAGAGGATATTTTAGGATTGGATCTAAGTGAGGCATGTCATTATACTACACAAAATGCAATTGCTTTGGTAAAAAAGGCCTTAGTGGCTGAAAATAAAATAAATGAACCTCATTCTGTGCCATTAGGTCACAGGAGGCTGAAAAAGGCAAAAGATTGTGGCTGGCCTAGCTCTGTTACAAGATTGCGATATTTACCTCGACACTGTTGAAGCTTTCTAGAAAAAGATTTACTCTCTGAGAATATTATCCATTTTCCTGTCTGCAGTCTGGAAGGTAAGACGGAATAGGAATGGTCTCGTGTTTCCCCAGTGGCTAAATTTTCAAACAAACAATATGTCATCCTAAATGCTCACAGGTATGTGACCAGCAGTTGTGACTTCTGCTGAACACCCCCGAGAGAAGCCAGGCGGGCGCTTCCGACCGCGGCTGGACGAGCGGTGGTCAGACGAGTCCCCAGCGTCGCCCTCCGCTCCTTGTTCCCAATGCCTCACTGGACAGTGTCTCTGTCCTCCCAGTCACTGAATTTGAAATCTGGGTCTTTGCTTGTCTCAATCTGCTCGAGGTAAACTCTGGTCCGGGCAGATCCGGAAGGTCTGCGAGAGTCAGTTTCTTTTTTTTTTTTTTATTGTTGGGGATTCATTGAGGGTACAAGAAACCATGTTACACTGGTTGCATTTGTTAGGAAAAGACCCTCTTACAATCGTGTTTTGCCCCCAAAAGGTGTGGCACACACCATAGGTCGCGGTCCCATTCCGTGAAAAAGGGTATTTGCGAAAGGCGCGGAGCGTGGCAGCCAAAGCCAACTCAAACCAGACACGCGGGAGCCGTTCTGCTCCGTCTGGGATCTTGGGCCACAGGCTGAGCCTGCCTTTTTTTCAGCCTGTTTCAGGACTCCAAGGAAATGGTGACCTGGTCTTAACTGGCCTTTTACAAAAACCCTCTGTTCATCGTTCATGTTCCTAGCAGAAACTAAGGCTCATGTAGAATCATGCTGAATCCTCCCGCTCAAAACCTTGAGTGATGCATTATTATTTATATACAGAAAAAACTTGTGTCTCTTCAGTTTGGCTTCAGCCTACCTATTAAAGCATATTTTTTCATTTATATTCTCTCCAAGCACACAGGGTTCATCATGTCTCAGACACATCATGCATTTGTATATTGTTGTGTCTTCGTTTATTTCCAGTCATCTTTAAATTATTCTTCCCGAGGGATCTATTTGAATCTGACATTTGTTCATTTATTTTTCTCAAAGTTTCTGTTTCCAGCCAACCCAGAACAATATTGTCTGTTCTTCAAAACACAATTAAAAAGATATCTCTGGGAGTCCTCCCAAACAGCTTCTCTCAAAATTAATCACCCCAGCCTCTGCCTTCCTCAGCACATTCTATATCTCCTTAAAGCTTCGGCCTTACTCTGCCCTCTTCAGCTTGTATTTCTTGTATCTAACCACCGGAGAAGATTTTGCACTCTTTGAGAGTTTCAATTACCTCATTCATCTCTGTGTTTCCTTTCTTCCCACAAACATTTGGCAGGCCGCCTTGCAAGAGTAAGTGATCACTAAATACGTTTTGACAGATAGAAAAGGTAACAGCAAAGGAGGAATAAGTTGCACACTGCCTAACTTTCTCCGAGTTTGATTGGAGCACAGAGAAATCCTGCAATGTGCCAAAAGTCAACAGAACCTGAGACAAATAGCCCAGAGTGACTTGGCCCGGTTCTAAGCTCAACAGCGTTATTCTATTACAGCTTTGTGATCCTTTCAGGACAAAATGTCAGGCTCAGATGTAGCCATTGACTATGGCAGTTAATTAAATGCAGGTGTCCTCAAAAGCCATCTGTAAAGAAGGCGCTCTTGGCCTTGCCAGCTTACTGATCCCAAGGGCTGTGGAGGAGTGCAGTGTCATTTTAATTCACTCTGACTAGCAGCAGCTTTGTTTAGACACCTGCTGTTCTTCAGTAACCAAAGGTAACTGATATCTGTGTGCTTGTACGTGCCCAGACAGGCTTCCAGTCCCAAGCAGCCAACTAAAATTATCCTTCTTGAGGGATCTATTTGAATGTGACATTTGCTAATTTATTTTCTTCAAAATATAGTGGAGAAACCATGAAGCTGCTCATTACTATTCCGGGATAGACATCCACATATTCTCTTACCTGTTCTACGTGCCTGTCAGGCTAGAGGTGCTTTCAAAACCCCAAGGGGGCCAGACAACCACGTGTTTTGGACGGAGGAAAAGGCTAGAGGCTGGAGATATTTCTCCTCCAGTTAGAATTCTTTGGAAATGTGTCCTGGTTTTTGCCTGTGCTGTTCCCCTTGACTGCAGGGTCCTCCTTTCTACCTTATCCATCCTAATTCTGTCCACTGTCACTTGTAACCCAAGACCCTCTGCTCTTTCCATGAGGCCTTTTCCTGGACAGCGGCTGCACGTCCCATCACTGCCACACAAATTGCATTTTTTCATCTCTAACTGTTTCGAAGAGGTAAATTTGATCTTTCTGGCCAGAAGGCAAGCATGTTTAGGATTATGCATCTCTTTTGCTACCTACCATGGCCCCATGTGGTAAATACTTCTTAGTTGATTAGAAGTCATTAAAATCAAGTCGACGAGTAGGTTGTAATTGAAGTTTCAACTAGTGAAGCAGTCTCTTGACACTCCTGATCTCTAGAAACCCGTAGGAAACAAAGGAGGCAGACTAAATTTTTGTTTTAAAAATATTTATTGAAATACTGAAATTATTACAGCAATGAACTTACACTCATGAAAGCTCCAATGATTTGTGAGCAGTTATAAACCCAGCATCAGCACGCGTACTATTGACAGACTCTCACTTGGAGGGACTTTCATCGTCTTAGCTAAGTGGAGGGGAAAGCAGCAGCCGGAGAAGTCCTTCAAAAAGGGCCAGATTTGTTCATGGTTTTGCCCACTTTTAATTTTTTTTTTTTCTTGCTGATTTGATTGAGTTCTCTGGATGTTAGTCCTTTGTCAGATGTATAGTTTTCAAATACTTTCACCCATTCTGTACGTTGTCTAGTTACCCTTTTGATTATTTCCTTTGCTGGGTGGAAGCTTTTTAGTTTAACTAAGTACCATTTATTTATTTTTATTGTTGCTATATTTGCTTTGGGGGTCTTATTCTAACATTCTTTGCCTCAGCCAATGTCCAAAAGAGTTTTTCAAACATTTTCTTCTAGAATGTTTATAGATTCAGGTCTTAGAGTTAACTTTTTAATCTATATTGAGGTGATTTTTTGTTTCTGATGGTGAGAGATGGGGATCTAGTTTTATTCCTCCACACGTGGGGCTCCACTTTTCCCAGGACCATTCACTGAAGGAATGAGGAGAAGGAATGAGAGGAGGAGAGCCTCCTCCCCTCAGGGTATGTTTGTCTTTGCTGTTTCAAAAATCAAGTGGTTGTAGCAATATAGTTTTATTTCTGTGTTCTCTATTCCGTTGCGTTTATCCAAGTGTCTATCTTTATACAAGTGCTGTGTTGTTTTTGTTACTGTAGCTTTGTAGTATAATTGGAGGTTAGATAATGTGATGACTGTGGATTTATTTCTTTTACTTAAAATCACTTTGGGTATTTGAGCTCTTTTTAGGTGCCACGTGAAATTTAGGATTTTTTTTTCTAGTTCTGTGAAAAAAGGATGTTGGTATTTTGATGGGAATTGCATTGAATCTATAAATCAATTGAGGCAATACAGGCATTTTAATAATATTGATTCTTCCAACCTATGGGTATGAGATGTTTTTCCATTTTGTGTGTGATCTGTGATTTCTTTTATCAGTGTTTTGTAGTTGTCCTTGTAGAGGTTGTTCTCTTCCTCGGTGAAATACATTCTTTGGTATTTTACTTTCAAAAATATCTATTTTAAAGGCTACCTTTTATGCTAATTTTGCAGTAGCTGTCAAACTTTTATATACTCAAAGTTTTAATCTAGCAATTCTACTCTGAGGTTTCTATCTTAGAGAAATAGTCCCACATACAAACAAAGACACATGCATAGGTAGGGGGGGAAAAATTTTCTTCTGTACCATATTAGTGTATTGGCTGGGGCCCTGCAAATTAGACTAATGCTAGGCAGATTCACATGAGAAAAACAAACAATTTTATTCGCATGTGCATCACATATACATATGGGTGCTCTCACAGATGAGTAACTCGAAGGATGGTTGGAACTTGGGCTTAGATAGTATCTAAACAAGAGCATAATACTTGTTAAAGGAGGGACAAAAAAAGGAAGAGGACTTTGAGTTTCCAGGATTGCAAACTGCGGGAAGGTAAATATATGGGAGAACTAATGGAAGACAGGTGCCAGTTAAGTTGGTCATGTGGAGTCCTTTGGTACAGTTTCCCAGCTGAGAAGGGTCTAGAGTTATCTCCAGTAATTAACTTGTGTTCTTCTTGGTAAAGAGAAGGGGGGGAGGAAACCCTCACAGATTTATATCCTGTTTTTTGGCAAATAGGGGAAGAGCAGAGGACTTTTTTTATATCTGCTTCTTCTCAATTGCCTTCAGCTCAAAATAATGAATATGCCAAAGTGGCATATTTTCAGGTGGCAGATTCTCCTCTCCTTCATAAACAACAATGTTATTACAGCACTGTTTATAATAGGGCTAAATTGGATAAAGCCTAAATACACATCATATAGAAACTGATTAAACAAAGCATGGTAAGGGCTCATTGTGGAATACTCAGCAGTATCTAAAAAGAACAAAATAGATGATAAATATTGAAAAAATAAAAAAGTAACACTTCCCAATATTCAATATGATTCCATTTATGTCTAAAATCCAAACTATAGATGTATTTATAGAAAGTAGCTGAATGATATAAGCCAATCTTAAAAGTATGTTTGGGAGGGGAATCAGACGTTTTGCAGAATGAGGAAGATGGAGAATCCCTTGCTTTATACATTTTTGTTTCATTTCGACAATGGGGATTATTAGTGTATTACTTGTAGCCATATAATATTTAAGAGCTTAAGTCAGGTGGTATCTTAGTGAAAGACAAAGAACAATGGGGCAAACTGCCCAAGAGCAGGAAGCAGGCCCACCTGGCCCTGAATGAAAGAGACTCAATAATTACAGAACTGGTAACATTTGCCCAAGTAAACGCAGGGAAATCTCCTGAGATTTTTAGTGGACTAAAAGGCAGTGGGGAGCGAACTTGTGAACCAGAAGAGAGGTGAGTACAGTGTGGAGTCACCATTCCAAGCCACATTCTCAAGCATGGGTGGCAGCATTGGGTCAAGATTAACTGTGTAATATCTTAACAGATCTGGACCCAACACCAGTTCTTCCCTTGGCTGCCCATGTGATAAAAAGAATACTATAAGTTAGAAATAAAATATTTATTTAAAAAGTGTTACACAAAATAAGGAAAAGAGATTCCATGAGATTATGAGAAAAGAGGGAAGAAAATTAGGAAAGTGAACTATTTGGTTTCTAAACCTGGCTCTCTGGTTTAGAGACCAAATAGTGAAAAACTAAGTTAACTACCCTCATCAAAAATTAAAAAGTCTAATTTAAAGTATGACTTTCTAGCTCATTTTGAAAAATCTGGAGATCTGGAATCCAGGCCTAGCATGGAAATCACTCAAAAAGACCCTAAACCCTTGGCAGTCTCAATTGCTTTTGAGTGCTGGGTTTCCTAACTTTTATTTTGTGCACACACAGAGACTCACAATCGTAAATTCCCCCATGGACTTCTTTCTCAGAATATTTTTAAATGCATAAATTAAAATATAGAGAATTATGAAGGACATCAACTATATCGCCATTTAGTTCTGCCCATGCCCCCTCTTCAAGTTCGAGGATCAGTTGCCATTTCCACTGAATCACCATCGTTGTTAATCTGACACATGGTTTGTCTCCCTCTATTTTGTTATCTGCCTGGGACTTGTAGGCATTTGAATTTATCCTGATTCATAGAAATTCACAAAAAGAAGCACTAAGAATAACAAATTCTTGCAGCCAAGATCCCAGTGTGGCATAGAGAAAAGAAAATAGTCTTTTCAGTCATATACACCACCTTGCTATATGATCTCAAGGGATTTACGTAACTTCCCTAAAGCTCAGTTTCCTCATCTATAAATGGAGATAAAGAATACCAACCTCATATGGTTGTTCTAAGGATTGACTAAGACAATGCATTAAAGTAGAGTGCGTGCCACTTATGCCATCTGTAAATGCTGGATATAATCATTCTGTGAGGTCTTGTTCTTCAGCTGCAAAATAGGAATGGTAACGCCTGTGGAAGTTAACATTGTAACACGGTTAACACCTGTGGAATGGTAACACCTGTGGAAGTTAATAGGATATTTGAAAAAGCACTTTCTACCTTCTGACTCAGAAACTAATCAATACATTTTGGTTTCCTTTTCTCTTTCCTGAAATAAATGCAAAAGGGAATTTTAATGTATGTGTTCGAATTATGGTAGAACAGGATTTGGATGAAAGCATTCAAATGACACCAGAAACAACACAAAAGTGACTGGAAACCAAATACTGTAGAGCCTCCATAGTTGACCACCTCCCTACATTGACCACCTCTTTGAGTTGACCTAATTTTCATAGACCAGACATGTACCACATACATGCATCAGTGCAACAGGCCTAGTTCCTTATGCTGCCCACCTCACATACATGTATCAGGACAGCAGGCCTAGTTCCTTATGCTGACCACCTCCATATGTTGACTCCGTATGTTATAGTTTGTTACAGTGCCTTGGGTGGTCAATTTACAGAAGTTCTACTGTACTTAGAATCAACTCAAATATCCTTCCACAAAAGAGTGACCACCAATGAATTCATGGCCTTAATGTACCAAGAGAGGAACAAGAGTTATGAGAAATGCTCTATTTCCTTTTCTCATTTTCTGTGCTAATAGAAAAAATTAGTTTCTCAAGAAATGATGAGAGGATGAAAGACAAAAGCAGTTGCCACAATTTAAAAAAAAGAAGAGGAAAATATAAAAATATGACTGTCACTACAGCAGAATCCCTCAGAGGATGGATTCTAGAGTTTGTATTTCAGCTTCATTTCTTATTATTCGCCTTCGACAAGTTACTTAATCTCTGTGTGTCTCACTTGTGTGGTTTCTCTGCACCTCATTTCCATCTTTAAAATGGTTAAAATGGTAGTAGCTATCTCTCTGGATTACTGTGTGTGTCAAATGAGTTTGTTTAACATATCAAAAGCCTTTGTAAGAGTGTCCCAAACATCACATTAATAAATGCTTTGTGTGAGCATTTATCATATAAGGCGAATTATTTCATAAATGTCATAAAAGGTAAAAATTCAGATCCCTTACCTAAATATCAGAGACTAGAAGTATATGTTATAGATATGTCAAAATGTTCTCAAGTAAAAGACTCAATGGTGACCCCAATAGAGAAGACTTTTTATAACAAATATTACCCCCACTCCCGACCACAGAAGTAAAAACGATATATGTATAATAAAAATTCCAAGACCAGCCTTCCCTGCTGTGATTCCTTCCTGCACAGCTGCTCTTTGGAGCAGGAGTCTTTTATCTCCATCCGTCTCTCTCCCACCTAAGTGTGTGCCACCATCCCGTGCAAAATTTGATGGATGTGGACAGGAACCCCCTGAAGTCTCAGAATTATCTTTTCGGTTGTGAACTAAAAGCTGACAGAGATCCTCCTTTTGAGGGGAATAATGATGAAAACAAGCACCGGTTATCTTTAAGAAGAGTCAGTTTAGGAGCTGGTGCAAAGGACGCATTGCACTTATTGCAAGAGGCAACGAATTACGAAGGCAGTCCCGTTGAGGTAACACCGGCAACTTTGAAAATGTCTGTAGAGTCAACGGTTTCTCTTGGGGGCTTTGAAATAACACCACCTGTGGCCTTCCGGTTGAAGAGTGGTTCAGAGCTGGTGCCTATCTTTGGGCAGCACTTAGTAGTTGTGGAAGAAAATGCAGAGTCAGAAGATGAAGAGGAGGAGGATGTGAAAATGTGTGGAAATCGATCTGCCCTGGAGGGGGTAGCAAGGTTCTATAGAAAAAAGTATAATTTGCTGCTGATGAAGATGATGAAGAGGAAGATGATGACCATTATTATCATCATCTGATAGATGAAGATAGGATGAAGAATGTGATGATAATAATGATTTTGATGACAAAGAAAAACCTCCAGTGAAGAAATCTGTACCAGATACTCCAGCCGAAAATGCACAAAGAGCAAACCAGAATGAAAAAGATTCAAAATCATCAACACCAAGATCAAAGGTGAAGAATTCTTCAAAAACCAGAGAAAACTCTTAAAATTCAAAAAGGACCTGGTTCTGTAGAAAATGTTAAGGCAAAAATGCAAGTCTGAGAAAAAGGTGGTTCTCCTTCCAACATGGAAGCCAAGTTCATCAATTATGTGAGGAATTGAGGAGGAATTCCCTCCTCTCTGGCAAAGGAAGGAGTCTCTTTAAGGAAATAGTTTAAGGCCAGGCATGGTGGCTCACACCTGTAATCCCAGCACTCTGGGAGAACCAAGCAGGCAGATTTCTTGAGCTCAGGAGTTCAAGACCAGCCTGAGCAATAGTGAGACCTCCCTCTATTCTAAAAGTTGAAAAACACACCTAGTCTCCACACCTGTAGCTCAGCCGCTAGGGTGCCAGCCCCACACACCAGAGCTGGGTTCAAATCCAGCCTGGCCCTGCCAAACAACAATGACAACTACAATAAAAAAAATAGCTGGGCATTGTGGCAGGCACCTGTAGTCCCAGCTACTTGGGAGGCTGAGGCAGGAGAATTGCTGAAGCCCAGGAGTTTGAGGTTACTGTGAGCTGTGACACCCCAGCACTCTACTGAGGGCGACATAGTGAGACTCCATCTGGCGGGCGCCTATAGGCCCAGCTACTTGGTAGGCAAAGGCAAGAGACTCGCTCGAACCCAGGAATTGGAGGTTGCTGTGAGCTGTGATGCCATGGCACTCTCTCCAGGGTGACAGCTTGAGGCTCTGTCTCCAAAAAAAAAAAAAAAAAAGGAAAAGAAAGAAAAAAAGGAATAGTTTAAATAGTTCATTAAACTTTTTCATTTCTGTAACCGTTGATATCTGGCCATCCTGCTTATAATGCACTATAATATTTAAGCCACTATGTTTATGCCAATTTTTTCCAACAGCCATGGGAAATGAATACACGTATGAACCTGGGATAACCACCAGTATATGTAAACACTTTAATGTATAATAAATACTTGGTGTGTGCATGGTTTTTGTGTAACTAGATTTTTGAATGCAAAGTTTTGTAGGGGGGTTTGGAAGCAGGAAAAGTAAAGAGAGAAGGGAAACGATGAAGGTTGGGGTTCAGTTGCCAAACAAGGAAACAGCAGCATCTTAAGTTTTGACACCTGCAGATGTCCTGAACCAACCACAGCCCCACAGGAAAATGCTGTGGCTCTCAGATGCCCAGCAAACAGCTCATGGGATGAACAAACACTTTGGAATCAAACTTGCCACAATTAATAGGTAATAAGTTGAATACTTCATGACAACGTCCCAGCCAACAAAAACAGAGCCACTTTTGTGTTGAATATAGCAGAGGCTGGAGACATCTTATCTCGCCTCACAGGACACTTCCTCCTTCCAGCTCACTGTCCTCTTTGCCCAGCTGCCAGACTGTCCACCATTTCCATCTCTGGATCTGGGTACAGCGATGTTTAAGCACACAGGAACTCTCCCTTTCTTTGCTTTAACCTCTTTTTAGACTTTTTTCTTTCCAAGACAAGATCTTTCTCTATTTCACAGGTTGGGGTGCTGTGATGTGATCGTAGCTCACTGCAACCTCCAGCTCTGGGGATCAAGAGATCCATCTGTCTCAGCTTCCTTTGTAGCTGAGTCTATAGACATGTCCCACTGTGCCCACTGTTTTGGAGAAATCAGGTTTCATGTTACCCAGGCTGATCGCCAATTCTTGGGCTCAAGGGATCCTCCCTCCCTGGCCTCCCAAAGTACTGGGAACAGAGGCCTGAGCCCCCATGCCTGGCTAATCTCCTGTGAGGCTCTCTGCACATACGGTCTCAGTCTTACCAGACTGTAGGAGTCTTTCTCTGATCTTATCCAGGCTAGGACACATTGTGGTTCCTCCCTAGGGTCTCTTCTGTTTTCTCTCCTTAGGGTTGAATCCTTCTTTCTAGTACTGTATTTTTTCATTCCCGATTTCCACCAATTCACACAATAATAATAGCATCTCTTGCAATCCTAGACACATTTTTTTTTTTTTTTTTTTGGCCTTTGGGGCATTGAACTTCTTGAGATGCCAAGAACCTTGGGTACAGATAAGACTATCCTAATAACACAAGGAAAGTGACAAGTATTTTCATTTAAGCAAAAGGAAATTAAACATTGGAAGCTGCTAATATTTTAAGCACTGTTCTAAGAAGTTTCTAAATAAACTTGCTGCACACCTGCCAAGAACAGAAGAGGGTGTGGCATGGATGCTGCAGAGGTTCAAGAGAGCTACAGGGAGGTAACAAGTGTGCCAGAGGAGGGGCACAGGAAGATATTTATTCCTATGATGTTCAAGATGACAGGAGACACTGAAACAGACAAATGAAATTTTCTCCTTATGTTCATTTATGACACGATATACCCAGAGAAGATGTCGATGATATGACCTGCGTCTCAGTGCTCAGCTGGTGGGGGAACAAATCAAGTGATCAGTAGAAAGAAATAAGTGTCTCAGGAAAGATGTTTAAGAGACAATCTTGTGAAGGTACAATGGTGATTGCAAGGTGCTGCCAGTGCTTGGTTATTGGTAGCTGACGTCCTTCTGTGGTAGATTAAAGAAAGATACAATAAAGAGCAGTATAATGCTGGCTGGTGGTTGAGTGCTTGCCACCTGCCAGGCACTGCGTTAGTGCTCAATATACATGATTTCATTTAATAAACCTAGTTGTAGCAGTCCTGTGAGGGATGTCATGGGCAACAGAACTCCAAGATGGTCTTCCCTGTCTCTGCCTTGTGGTGGTCAGTCCTATATTATCTTCTGCCCAAGAAGGTACAGGTGGAACCAGCTCCTTGCTTCAAATTAACAGAATATGACAAAGGAGATGGGATACCGTCTATTTTATTTTATTTTGTTTCAGATCAATATGAGGTTACAAATGTTTAGATTACATTGCTTTCATTTCTAAGGTAAAGTTCAAGTTGTAGTTGAGCCCTCACCCAGAGGGCGTGCTGAACAAAGAACCCACCAATTGCCCTCTCTCCTCACCCCTCCTCTCTCTCCCTTCTCTCCCCTCCCCCTTGCTAGACTACACTTGTGCTTTTTTTCTACCACGTGGGCTTCTAGTTGATCATGTTGGTTTCATATTAGTATTGAGTACATTGGATAATTTTTTCCATTCTTGACTAAGCATGTGTTTCAGCCCCACCTGGGTAAACATAACAGATGTGAAGCCTCCATCTTTTCTTACGGATGGCATCTCGTACTTAGGTTATTTTACGTGGTAAAAGTCACGTGATTATGTGATGTTATTTAAGACTCCGGTTTAGCAGACTGGAGTTGGAGACTCTCCTCATGGGCTTAAAGACATGACAGTTCTAGAGAACCCCATGTGGCAGGGAACCACACTCTGTCACCACCTCTTGGAGCTCAGGGCGGCCTCCAGCCAAAAGCCAGAGAGAAGCTCAGATCTTCACTCCTCCAGCTGCAAGGAAATGAATTCTTCCAACAAACCAAAGGAGCTTGGGAACGTATTTTTCTCTAAACTTCGGACCCAAAGAAACTGTGAGATAATAAATACGTGCTGTTTAAGTTGCTGATTTTGTGGTAATTCATTACATGGCATTAGAAAAGGAATATAGTACAGTGTCCTCACTCTGCACTTAGGAAAACAGAGTCTGGAACTCGAGAACTTGCTAGAGGTCGCGCTGCTGGAAGGGGGTGCTAAAGCAGGTGTTCAAATGCAGGCTGCTCCCTGTGTGGCTGTGGGTTTAGTCCTGGTGCTCTGCCGCCTCCCTGTAGCCAGGGCCCAAGAGAGAAAGTGCATTAAAGGTGTAAGAGTGTGGGATGCTTTAGAGAATCTCGGGGTGCCATTAATATCTGTATGCTGTTCGGAGGGGGTGAGGCAACAGAAGCAGGTGAGACATAAAAATTAAAATGTGAAAAAAATATTTTGGGGTAGGAAGGAACTGGAGTACATAATTATCCACACGGCCTCTGTGCTGGGCTTGGACAAGGGTGGGGGGGACACAAATCTATGGAGGGGATGTTATTTTAGTGAGGCACAGCACAGTTAGTGGCCCAGGTACCCATCAAGAGGCCACCAGGGCTTAGAACTCTTTTGTTTCTACTTTAAGAAGGGAAAATGACAATAACAGAAAGCGAGTATGGAAGAAAGATTTGGAAAAGGGAGTGTTACTCCCGAGTTTTGCTAAGGGAGACAGGCTATGAAAGGATACTGGGAGAAGGCTGAGGGTATAAGATTCAAAAGAGAAAATCAAGAAAACGTCACAAGAACAATATCATTAGGATCACAGCTCTAATGTCACTTTCTTACAGAAGCCTCTTTTGACCTTCCAACTAGATCTGCTCTTTTATTCTCCCTCAACCATCCCCGCTAAGGTTCTCCACCTCACTTAGCACGTGCTTAAGAAATAGATACGCTCAGAGGGCAGTCACACACAGAAAGCTCCCGTCCGCTGTTGGCTACAGCTAACAAAGTGTTCAGGGCCAATGGCAAACTTGGGACCGAAAGACAGAGAGAGAGTTTGGACAAAAGACAATACGGGGTCTCTGAAAGCTCTGAGCAAATTGAAGAATGGAGGAAAAGAGATCCCAACTGTGTGGACGAAGTTATTGATGGAGATGAACGGCAGAAGAGACAGGCCAAAGCTGCAGAGGCATCTGGAAGGATCAGATGCCTCTTCAATAAACAAGATTCTGCTCCAGGAAAGGAAAAGAATGAAAACTTGGGGATTCTGTAGTTACAGGAAATAATGTATGCATGGAAAGTTCTTGGTAATTTAGGAAATATATAAATATTGTTTGCATATTTAAATACTCACTTTAATAGAAAATCTGTGAAATTATGTACACAGAACTTTAAAATAAAATATATAAATGTAAGCGATATTTTTCTTTTTTTCTTTCTTTTTTTTTTTTTTTTGCAGTTTCTGGCCAGGGCTGGGTTTGAACCTGCCACCTCCAGCATATGGGGCCAGCACCCTATTTCTTTGAGCCATAGGCACCACCCGCAATGTTTTTCTTTATTATCTCAACAGTGAGGAAAATCAATATAAATGCAAGCATCCCCTTGGTGAGAAGCGTTATAGCTTAACAAACCTTGAGACGGATTCTTTTTCTCACCAAATGCTGTAAGTTAAACAACCAAGTGCTCAGGAGAGGAGTTGCTCTGTAGAAGTGAGATGAGAGAAAACAAAGGCAACAGTTGTCAACATATTGCTTGCATTTTTTTTTTCTGAATCATCTATCAATATTTTTTGCATCAGCTTTATACTTCAAGTTTCAGATCTTTCTCAAATGTACACCATAACTTTTTTTTTTTTTATTGTTGGGGATTCATTGAGGGTACAAGAAACCATGTTACACTGGTTGCATTTGTTAGGAAAAGACCCTCTTACAATCGTGTTTTGCCCCCAAAAGGTGTGTCTAAAGAAAGAATTAATCTGTATCAGGCTCTTACAACAGTTCTTAGCACCTAGTAAACAGCTCTATTGATGTCTGTTAAATAAATGCATGATACTAAAATATCCTCCCTCGAGCCTGAATTTAACCTTCCATATGGTTTTCTTTATCATACTTAAAATTAACATTGGTAACAGTATAAAATGAAACTAATGATTCACAAAAATGAGTATGGTGTATTAAGTGGGTTGGTACATTTATAAAAAAGGAGTTAAATGACTCATCTTCTTATAAATTTATTCCATTTTTTTCCTTCACACTTTTCTTCCCCCTTCAGGTGATCTACAAATACATCGAAACACTGGGAATTTTACCCTAACACTTTTACAGACCTTAACCAAAAGATCACCCTTTCCTTTTCATTTATGAGTGATCACTCCCCCTTGTCCTTGACAGAAACATGACCAGTAAGTGTTTATTATTCATGTTTCTATGTTCAATTTATTGCTCTAGAGACACAGGATGTCTCTGGAAGAATATGGGGTCTCTTTTTCAGTATTCCTCTGTCACTAGATGAAGTAGGACTAAATTTATATTTCTTCTACTCCAGATCTCTAATTGACTGCATGAAAAATCTTTCTGGTGAACTGTGGGAAAATTTTCACTTCCCTGTTGGTGCTGCCTGAATCACATTTAGAACTTCTGATGCGCGCCTCTTGCCTTGTGTTTCTCTCTCTGCCCAAATGTGGAAGAGCGGACTGAATGGGGAGGGGACGCACCTGTTGGAACAGCGGTCACGGTCACGTGCTTTCTTCCCTGCCCTCACACCGCACCTCTGTCTCTTCAGCTCTCTGGGCTGAAGCTTCTGCACTCTTTCCCCCGAGCTTGTTTCTGGCCCCTGTTCATGCATGTTGTTTACTAGTAGAAATGCATGAAAGAGGAGGATGAGGGACAGGGTGGGAGCCACAGGCTGGGTTGATCTATTCGTCCAGGGCTGGCACAAGGGTCCGATGTGATCCTGAGCAGGCAAGAGCCTCTGTGAGCTGCCACAGTGGCTCTGACTGACCGTAGGAGAGAACTTCACATTTTAAAATAAAATCAGACTATGAATCAGAAAACAACATTTAGTAATAGACTAAATTGCAAAACATAATCTAGTGTTTTACTTCAGACCGATGATATAAAGATAGTTTTAAGTTTACATCAGAGATGATAGCAATAAAAAAAAATGCTAAAACCTAATTTTTGTTCAATAGTGAAAAGAAGTTCAGGGCTATTAGTTTGCTGCTCTCCTGTGGCTGGTTTGGGGTAGGCATGCAGTGAAGTCATTCTTTGGCAAATTGATTACTAATTCTACTTTCGAAAAACAAAGACAGTGGTGTCTGAATCTCAAGACTTGGGTTCTAGCCGAAGCAAACTGCTTGGGTTCTAGCAGTTTTTCAGATGTTATTTGAACTCTCTGGGCTCAGTTTTTTCATTGGTAAAATAAAAGGTTGAGTCTAAATGAGGAGTTAGCGACCTTTTTCTGTAAAGGGTGAGATAGTAAATATTTCAGGCTGTGTTTCATGCGTTTTCTGTCAATTCTGCTTTTGCAACATGAAAGCAGACAGAGATATGTGGCATACCATGTGTCAAAACATCACATTGTAATAAATATGTAACATTATGTGTCAATTAAAAATAAAATAAAAGTTAAAAAATTCAAAGGACTGGCTTGGCGCCTGTAGCTCAACAGCTAGGGCACCAGCCACATACACCGGAGTTGGCAGATTCAAATCTAGCTGGGGCCTGCCAAACAACAATGACAACTACAACCAAAAAATAGCTGAGTGTTGTGGTGGGCACCTGTAGTCCCAGCTACGTGGGAGGCTGAGGCAAGAGAATCGCTTAAGCCCAAAAGTTGGAGGTTGCTGTGAGCTGTAACGCCACAGCACTCTACTAAGGGTGACATAGTGAGACTCTGTCTCAAAAAAAAAGAAAAAAAATTTCAAAAGACCAAAAATATGAGGGAAACCCCCCACAAATGAGCATAGTTTTTTTTTTTTTTTTTTGAGATCGAGTCTCACTATGTCACCCTGGGTAGAGTGCCCTGGCATCACAACTCACAGCAACCTCCCACTCTTGGGCTTAAGCGATCCTCTTGTCTCAGTCTCCCAAGTAGCTGTGACTACCGGCACCCGCCACAATGCCCGGCTGGTTTTTAGTTGTGGTTATTATTGTTTGGGAGGCCTGGGCTGGGTTGGAACCTACCAGCTCCAGTGTATGTGGCTGGTGCCCTAGCTGCTGACCTACAGGCGCTGAGCCCATAGTTGTGTTCTAATGCAATTTTATTTACATAAACAAGTGGGAGGCTGGATTTGGCCTGTGGGAAGTAGTTTTCTGACCTCTAGATTAAATCTCACATTTTTGACTGTTTCCAGAGATTTGTGGGGCTACCTAAAGGAAAGAAAAGGAATAGGAAGGCTAAACAAGCAGGATCGTGTAGCTTTCACATTTCACATTTCAGCCAAAGCAACACTTTTTCAGACTTTGCACTTCTGAGTAAGATTAGTTCTAAAGGTTCTTCAACTGAAGAGCATGTAAAGAAAACATTGGCTCTCTAAAATCCCCTTGAAAATTGCATGCCAGCCACTAAGTAGTGCCAAATGCTTGTGCTTTTGCCGACCTGTCCCGATGCTCACCCCACCCTGCTGTGCCCTGATGCTGTGCTTGTGCTGATCCCCACGCCTCCTTTTCTAGTTGAAAATCTTCCCTGGGTTAATGACCTCCGTTCAGTTTCCTTCTGGCCAACTCTCTGTCTCTCTGGTACTCCACAGGAACATCATAATCAATACGTCTAAAATATCTCATCACTTTGCCCCAAGCATATTTTCTTGATTTTCATTTTTTCTTCTGAGTTAATGGCTCTAAATTCCCTCTAGTCACACTAACCAGAAACCTGAGACTTACTTTTTTCTCTTCACTGAGAATCAGTCATTGGGTCTTATTGGGGATCTCAGAGACCCCAGCACAGCTCCTTTCTCTCTGGCACTATCTGCTGTTCCCTGTCTGTTCCTAACAGGTCTGACAGATTTTTTTTTTTTACTTGTGATTGCATGTTCTAATCTGTTCCTTCCTCTGCTTTAGTACTTTAGTCTTTTCTTTTCTTTTTTTGAGACAGTCTCAAGCTGTTACCCTGGGTAGAGTGCTGTGGCATCATAGCTCACAGCAACCTCAAATTCTTGGATTCTTTTGCCTCAGTTTTTCTATTTTTAGTAGAGACAGACTTTTGCTCTTGCTCAGTCTAGTCTTGAACTTGTGACCTCAAGCAATCCACCTGCCTCAGCCTCCCAGAGTGCTAGGATTACAGGCATAAAGACACCACACCCGGCCAGTACTTTAGTCTTTAAAGTGGACTGCCACTATTTGTCATCTGGGATATTCCCAGATAAGGGAAAAGAAAACAGAGAAACTGGTGGCGAGGGATAAACTGGTCTTTACCTCCCTCTTACTCTGGGAGAATGGTCTGCAATGCAGAGCTGAGCTGGAAACTCACCTGATTAAAATCCCTTCTTAGTTTTTCATCTCATGCAAGGTAAAGTTCAAATTGCTTAACCTGGAATTAATGCAAAAGTTGTCCGTGACCAACTCCACTGGCTAGAACTGTGTGAAACAGCCATTTCTGCAGGTCAAAAAGGTTGAATCTAAGAATGCTTAGAGCGTGTCCTAAAGCTTCTCTGGCCACACTAGCTCGTGCTTTGTTCACAGGGGTGCCCCATTTTCTCTACTGGCCTGATCAATTTCTACATGTCTTTCTCGTCTTCATTCTGGTGGACATTTCCTCTAGATCAGCAATTCTCATCTTGTGGGTCACAACACACAGGAACTGTATTAAAGGGCCACAGCATTAGGAAGGTTGAGAACCACTGCTCAAGATCTCCTCCAAACTGCTTACTGGTAAAATGTTCCCCATCACAGCCTCAGCACACAGGCATCGGGTTGCAGTGATCAGACATTCTGTCTCCATTTCAGTCATCCCCAGAAGCCCTTCATGGATCTGAGGGGATCTTTGGGTCCCCTCTGCCTGGCAGAATGCATTCAGTTTGTTGAACTAACCTGAATGGAATGGATCAAAACTACCAAGTTTTATTCTGATTCTTGACAAATAATGATCTCTGATAAATTCGACTGACTCTGGATTTCATAGTTGCATTTGAATTCTAGAACTCTGGGGCATTTGAGGCTGGTCAATGTTTTCATGTGCAAATAAATGTGATTTGTGGTATGAAGCATTAATTAAATGAACAGATAGCTTTGAGAATTGAAGGGTAGGTTAAGCCAAAGGCTTGTACTTATAGATTCATTTCACAGTAACTGACTTGAATAGAGAATTCCTAGAGTTGTAGGAGAAAAGCATTTTTAGAGTATAAAATAACATAAACTTTCATTTCCGATGTGCAAAATTACTTTTTTCCTGAATCCTTTCTTTATATACAGATTTGCACAGATGAAGATGAGATTATTTCATCCTTCCTTCTCCTCAAAAGACATACTGAGAAGATTGTAGGCAAATAGTAATATATTAGTTTAGATCAAAAATAATTATTCGATCATAATTATAGAAACGCAGCTGTGAAACTATACATGGTGTGAGAACAGACAATATAATTTGGGGCTGTTGGGGGAGATGGGAGAAGTTTTATTCATGTAAGGATGGAATGTTCCAGGATAAAGCTCTCCTGCCTGGGGGAGAGGTAGACACCAAAGCGGGCAGCAAGTCAGTTGTGTGCGGCCCCTGCGAAAGGGCGCCCCCAAAGGCAGGCAGCAAATTCATCCGCACATCCACGGTGGGGCCAGGGCCTGCCACACTGCAGGCTAGAAACAGGTGACGGCTGCTCGTGTGCAAAGAACTAGAGCAAAACCACAAAAAATAGCAGGCTTTCACGGCAGGTAAATACTAAGCACCTGTCCTAGATACAGTGCCAAGAGGAGGGCTGTCATGAAGAAAGGTGCACCGAGGCCTCCTGCCCTGACCTTTAAATGCCACTCACAGCTGCTAAGCCATCTCCTCCAAAAGCGTCTGGAGCCTCCTCCCCAGGGCAGCACTAGACTTGGAGCCATCAGGAAAGGTTTTTGATAGTCAAAACTCTCTCCCCCGCCAGGAGAGGGGAAATTGAAGACGGAGGAGGAGGAGGCAGGCCCGTGCAGAAGCTGCCTGAGGAGACCAGGTGTAACACGGCCTGCTCTCCAAAGGGCTTTGCGTCCTGGAGAGAGAAGCTCCCGCGGAGGCCCTCACTGCAGGGTGCAGCCTCCGTACAGAGGAGGCTGCTTTTCCTCCTCTCTTCCCCACATTCCCTCCTGTTTCAGAGTTGTGTGGCCCAACAGAGGAAGCAAGGTGAACTTGCTAAACGCAGTTGCCTGGAGACTTTGCTGCCACTGGCGGTTTGTGTGTCCCCATTCTCCCTTTATTTTTGAGTGTCTGGGTTACTCTCCATTTTCCTTTCCATCTTTTTTTTTTTTTTTTTTTTTGCAGATTTTGGCCTGGTCTGAGTTTGAACCTGCACCCTACTTCTTGAGTGACAGGCACCGCCTTTTTCGATCTTTCTTGTAATGATCTGGAATTGCTTTCTTGGGGCCTTGACCTAAGCTTTTTAGCTACTTTTTATATGTTCTCTGCTTAACGATGGGGGGATGATGTGTGTGGTTTAGCCCCCACTCGACGTGAGGAATTTACAAACATTGTTGACTCTTACCTACTCATTACCCAATTTTTATTCTCCGTATTACGCATTGACTTACGTATTATCTCCATATTTAGATAACGAAACTGACAATGAAAGAGAAAGAGGTTTCATTAATATAGTCAACAATAAGCAAAGCTAGAATTTAATCCATGACAACTTCTATTACAATTAGTTGCATCTTGTTTCCCCACTGTATCTCCTTTTGTTCTTCATCCCTCTAAGTCAGGTTCCTTTTCTTTTCTATGTAGCTGGGTAGTATGTTTGTGTGGCTATTTCCAAATGTGACTTTCTGTTCTGGCTCACATTCAGAGTATGCTACTACCTAGCATTCTCAGTGAATGTTTCAGAATATTTTCCCCAGACATTTATAGAAAGACAAAATATCCAGGCTTGGCACCACAGTGGTTATGGTGCCAATCACATACACCCAGGCTAGCTGTTCAAACCCAGCTCGGGCCAGGTAAAACCACAATGACAACTACAACAAAAAAATAGCCAGGTGTTGTGGGAGGCACCTGTAGTCCCAGCTACTTGGGAGGCTGAGGCAAGAGAATCACTTAAGCCCAAGAGTTTGAGGTTCCTGTGAGCTATGATGCCACGGTACTCTACTGAGTGCTACATAGTGAGACTCTGTCTCAAAAAAAAAAAAAAGAAAAAATCCAACCATTCTTTGTAAACCTTCCCTAATTTTGATGTTTTCTATGACTCTAAAAACCCTTGGAATTTGTCCTGTTCCGCAATCACACAATCTTTATAAAAATTGTTATTCTTCTCTATAACAATGTGCTGGCAAAATACAGATAAAGATACTATGTGTTTTAATGTCCTTGAACTGACCTCCCCTATCTTTCAAGGACATCCATTTGATAACTAGTTTACTAGGAAAGTTTTCAGATTGTTGCATCAGGAATATCAAGAAAAAAAGAGAATTTCTTTTCTAGCAAACAAAATAGGATTTTACAATGCTGGTTTGAAAGCTAGGCATTTTGGAGAACTAAAATTTTAAGAGTCTTATGCTTTACCAACTGAGTTATCCAGGTGACCAAGAAACAAAATCTCAAAACTCCTTTATCTTCACTTCTAGGATGTGAACAGCCAGGCCTAGTATACTTGTTTTATACTTTATACTAGTATAAAGATTTGTGTAAGAAAAGTTCTGACCTGATGCAGAAAAAAGGAAGGGTGGAGTGTGGGGAAGAAGGGAGGCTTCAGGGGTGACAGGGTTACAAGTAGTAACGGACCATCCAGAGGAAGCCCACCTGCCTGGGCGCAGGGGAACGCTGGAAGGCTCTGAGAGAAGCCAAACACAGGCCCATTTCCACCTAGATTCAGACAGCGGTATAGAGGGAACAGCAGGAGAGAGCCAAGGAGGCAATACCTCGGCTTACACAGAGCTCTGCGGGAGTGCAAATGTGCCCAGGTGTTGAGGGCATCATTGGTCTGTAGAGCTGTGGGTGGGAAGAGGAGGCCTCCCACAAACATGAACTTGAAGATCAAAGGCCATCAAGCAGTACTTCAGTATAAAAGTGTACTTTTATATTAAGTGTTAAGTATAAAAGAATATTTATCCAAAAAGTCAAATAGGACTCATTGCAACTTAATTTTCACAAAAGGAAAACAGTAACATCCCACGCACCCAGAGACAGCCACTTTTCCCAACTGTTAACGCTCCCGCGTCCTTTCAATATCGTCCCCTTCACGCCACCGCTCTTACTCTTTCTTGCTGTGATGTGCACTCTTTCCTGTGGTTCTTACCACTTGCTATCCACTTGCTATTTTGAGCACATTCGTCATTTGTAAAATGGATATAATGGAGACAGTCAAGTGCGGCTGACATCTTGGTAGTCGTGGTAACTCAGCAACACCGTACTCTCCTGATTCTGGTGATGTTGGTGTAAACAGTCCTACTCTGCTGCCTGTCATATAAAATTATAGCACACAAAATTATGTACAGTCCGTAATACTTGACAATGATAATAAATGACTATGTTACTGAATTATGTATTTACTATACTATTAATATAATTTTTGTTGTTATTTTAGTATATATTTTTCTGCTTATTAAAAGTTAATCGTAACCAGGGGTGTCCATCCTTTTTTTTTTGTACAACACATTGAAAGAATAAGAGTTGCCTTGGGCCATGCATTAAATACACAAACACTAACAAAAGCTGATTAGGGGGAAAAAAAAAGGTACGTGCATACTTTTCGTGATCTCCTACATGCTGATAAGCAAAAGAGTCCTCTGAAAATTGGCATTCAGCAGGCCTGCAGGCCAGAGTTTGGACACCCTTGTATAAAAGGCCTCAAGCAGATTATTCCTTCAGGAAGTGTTCCAGAAGGCATTGTCATTACAGGAGGTGAGAGCTCAATGCATGTTATTGTCCCCAAAGACCTTCCAGGGGGACAAGATGAGGAGGTGGAAGACAGTGACACGGGTGATTCTGATGACCCTGTGTAGGCCTAGGCTAATGGGTGTGTTTGTGTCTTATATTTCAACAAAAAAATTTAAAAGATTAAAAAATATATTAAAGGTAGAAAAAAAGCTTATAGAATAAAGATACAAAGAAAAGCATTCTTTTACAACCACTGTGTTTTAAGCTGAGTGATATGGCAAAATAGTCAAAGAGTTCTAAAAATTTAACATTGATAGGGTAAAAAAGTTACAGTAACCTAGTGTTGATTTATTATGGAAGAAAGAAAAACTTTTTTTTTTTTTTTTGAGACGGAGTCTCACTTTGTCACCCCTGGTAGAGTGCTGTGGTGTCATAGCTCACAGCAACCTCATACTCTTGGGCTCAAGCAATTCTCTTGCCTCAGCCTCTCAAGTAACTGGAGCTACAGGTGCCCACCACAACACTTGGCCATTTGTTGAGACGGGGTCTCATTCTGGCTCAGACTCATCTTGAACCTGTGAGCTCAGGCAATCCACCCACCTTGGCCTCCTAGAGTGCTAGGATTACAAGTGTGAGTCATCGTGCCCGGCCCAAGAAAGAAAATTTTTAAATAAATTTATTGTAGCCTAAGTTTACAGGATTTATAAAGTCTATAGCAGTGCACAGGAATGTCCCTGTCCTTCATATTCACTCATCACTCACTCGCTGACTCAGCCATGACAGCTTCTGGGCCTGTAAGCTCCATGTAGGGAAAGTGCCCTAAATACTTGTACCATTTTTTATCTTTTAGACCACAGTTTTGCTGTACCTTTTCTATTTTTAGATATGTTTAGATACACATTTTTAGATATGTTTAGATGCACACTTTTAGATATATTTAGATACATTTGTTCCAGTTGCGTACAGTATTCAGTACAGGTTTGTAGCCTATGAACAATACATTTTACAATATAGCCCTGGTGTGTAGCAGGCTGTACCATCTAGGTTTAAGTAAGTACACTCCATATTTTTTGTACAAAAAAAAAATTGCCTGACAGTGCATTTCTCAGAATGTATTTCCAGCAGTAAGCAATGCATAGTGTATACTTACAGCTATACACTTACTAGAGTTCTGATACAAATATTCTTGTAGACACATATCTGCAACAAATCCTTAACTGTTTCCTTAGGTTATATGCCCAGAAGTGCAATTTCTCAAAGTACAGAAACATCTTAAAATTCTGAATACATATTTTATAAAGGACGAACACATTTTAAAACTTTGAATATGTATTCTCAGCTTCTCCCCAGTAAGGCTGAATTTAAGATTGAGGCTTCTGGCTGGCGTGATAGCTCACACCTATAATCCTAGCCCCCTGGGAGGCAAAGGTGGGAGGATGAATGGAGCTCAGGAGTTTCAGATCAGCCTGAGCAACAGCAAGACTCCATGTCTACTAAAAATAGAAAAATTATCTGGGCATTGTGATGGGCCCCTGTAATCTCAGCTATTTGGAAGGCTGAGGCAGGAGGATGGCTTGAACCCAGGAGTTTGAAGTTGTTATGAGTTAGGTTGATGCCATAGCCCTATAGCCTGGGCAACAGAATGAGCTTCTTTCTCAAAAATAAAGTAAAATAAAACAAAAAGACGGAGGTTCCTTTTAACAAATTCTCCACTACATGTCCTTCATTATCCTTGACAATGCATCTATGATTCACAGCAAGAAAAAGTTCTTCCATGAATGAAGAAACCCCACCTGGAACAGGAGGTCTGACATTTGCCTTTGCAGACAGTGAAATCTGAGAAGCAGGGAAGGAGGTGCTCAGCTTACCCGCCTGTCTTTATCACTTTCAACTGTCATGATTTCCATGATGTTACCAATGCAAGGTGTGCTTTCCTTGTAGAGCATTTTGTAAAGGCTCCCATTAGAGAGATAATGTGCATTTTAATTGGTGAGCATTCTACATCATTATGCTACATCCCTAACTGAAAATGACCTTAGAAAACAAAAACCTATTACCTTGAAACTCCTCCGGTCACGAGATTAGCTCTCGCCCACATGTGGATTACCATGGCTACGACTTCCTTGGGGATTACTGTCAGGAGCAAGAGCAGTCTGCTTCCAGCATGGAAAGATTGAAAGCCACTCGTCTATAAAACTTAATTTAGAAACAACCTGCAAAAGATAGTTAGCAACTAATGAAAGTTAACTGAGCCCTCTCTGGGGATGATTCTCCTGGCTTGTCTATAACTGTGCAAAGCCTTTTTTCTGCATCTGTTACACCGGGGAGGCCAGAGAAAGAAAGAAAGCCAACACGAGACAAATAGAGTCAGCTATTGTGCTGTATTCTTGCTGCCCTACTTAGGAAGGGAGTGAAGTTCAGTCACAGAATTTTTTTGACAGACATTGATGGTTAGTCTCTCTAGATTACAACCCCATGGAAGAGTAATTACCAGACTCAGTTGTTTTATTCATTGTTGTTTCTTGTCAAACCTTGATGCAGAAACATACTGAGCTATAAAATAATGATGACTTCTTGGTCATTTATTTATATATTTTAAAGAAATTCTTATATTAGGTTTCCATAGTGGTATAAAGAATGGCTCAATAGTATTGACATTTTTAGGTAAATTAATTAGTTCAACAAATGCGAGTGTATTTCTCTCAAACAGCTCAAGTAAGAAACACAATGTAAATAAATAGCTAAAACACAAGGTACAGAATGAAACTTGCCACAGGAGACACGTGGACTAAGTATGACAGCATTTTAGAAGAGAGACAGGTGACATCCAACAAACACAAAAAAGGACAGTTTGGTGAGGAAGGAAGTGCTCCACACAGCTATGGCCCTGGCGAGATGAGCGCCAAAGTGTGCAGGCAGATGTCTTCTTTTTGACCACGTGGAATGTGTGAAGGGGAGTGGAGGATAGTGGTGGGATGCTGTTAGGAAGCTATAGAAGCCACAACGTGAACATATTCTTCATTTGACATCTGAGGAAAACAAGGCCCAAAGACATGAAGAGCACTGTCTGAGGTCACAAAGCTGGTTAAGGAGCAGAAGAAAAGTAACCAATGGAATTGAGGGTTTTAAATGCCTCAAATCACAGTTAAATTTAACAAAAGATAAAACTTAAAAAAAGTCTTCATGATATCAGAATTATTAAATAAATGATCTGTTATTTGAAGCGATAATAGGACAGCAGGGTGCTAAGTGTTAACAAACAGATTCCCACTCTTCTCACTAACTCCTGGAGTTAGCCTTGTTCTTTGCATTTCATTCATGTACACAGTGAAACTGGAGGAAGTTGAACAACTAGTTTAATCTCACACAGCTAATGCGTGTCAGGGCCGGACCTGGAATTCATTCCCTGACCACATGCTTTTAAGTGTTAACTATTGCCTCCCCAATATTCCATATATTACTAAAGGTTCTGTAAAGACCAAGCTGACTCCATTTTATTAAAACTAACTCCATCTTATTCCTCAGCCTTCATTTTGCAGCAGCATACCGAAGGCGTTAGGTAACCTACTCCCTCCCCCACCCCTCATCCTTGCATCTGCCCTGAGGGATAGTAACACCCTCTCAGACCCTGAGCGATAACAACTCCCTCCCAGACCAATCAGCCAAGGACAAGTAGTGCTCAGTCTCCTGGACCCCTTATTAGCTCACCCCAGTGGCTCACCTCACACCCCTTCCCTTTTCCCTTTCTGTACCCTTAAAAACCCCCTCCTTTTCGAGATCAGGGGCTTCTCTGTACTCCTGCTGCACCAGGACCGGGAAGCTCAGGCTTGAGCCTGTAAGTAAACAACCTCTTGCTATTGCATTCGACTTTGTCTCCGGGTGATTTATGTAGGGGATCCCATGAGTTGGGCACAACAGTTCCACACAATGTCCAAGTGATTTTTTTGCTACCTAGAATTCTAAGTATCTAGAATCCACCCTTAGTACCTAAAGACAATTATTGTTGATCTCTCAATATTAATAATTAAGTTTAATTAATTCATTATTAATAGGCAAAAATCTCTGTCTTCATGGAATTTACATTTGAACAAGGTAGTTTCAAACTGTAGATAGATGACACTTTGATCATTTCCTACTATAACACAATACCTGACACAGAATAATTCATAAAGAACAGAAATTTATTTTTTTCACACTTTTGAAGGCTGCAAAGCCCAAGATAGAGGCACCAGCAGGTTCAGTGTCTGGTGATAGCTACTCCATTAGGCACTTCCAAGATGGCACCATCTTACTGTGTCATCACATAGCACAAGGTGGAAAAAAAGGGACAAATGCTGTGTCCTCACGTGGCTTAAGAGAGGGAAGGACCAGGCAGATTTCTGGTTTTTTTTTTTTTTACAGGGGCATTAATTGTATTCATGAGGGTAGATTCCTCAGGACTTAATCACTTCCCAAAGGCCCCTTTTCTTAAGGGGCCCACAATAAAGATTAAATAAGTTTCAACATGAATTTTAGAGGGATACAAACATTTAAACCATAGTGGACACTAAAAACAAACTTGTTGATAAGTTCTTAAAAAACTTTTTGATGGAGTATAGCTCACTGTTTGTATAAAACAAATATAGAAAAAGTGTATAGATCATTAAGTGTACATTTTAATACATCTTTATAGTGTGAACACCTCCATGAAACTAGCACCTAGATGAAGAAATAGAGTATAACCATGACCCCAGAAGTCTTCTTTTACCCCTCCTCCCAGTCATTATCCATTCCTTAAAAGTAACCACTCTCTTGACCTCTGAAATCTTAGTCTTCTGGTTTTCACTTTTATGGAAATAAAATCATGGAGTTCATTTCATAAACTTGCTATAGTTTTAATGCACCCTCCCAAAATTCATGTATTGAAAATTTAATTGCCACAGTGTTAAGAGGTGGGACCTAAAAGAGCTAAGTAGGTCATGAAGGCATCCCCTGATGAAAGGAGTACTGCCATTATTTCAGAGGTTGGTCAGTTATTATGGAAATGAGCTCCTGATAAAGGGATAAAAGTTGTTTGACTCCATCCTTTCTCTGCCTTGCACACTCACTTCCCATGTGACATCTTCTGACATGGGATGACCCTCCCACAATGTTGGCACTGTGCTCTTGGACTTTCTAGCCAAATAAAATTCTTTATAAGTTACCCAGTTGGAAGTATTTTGTTACAGCTACCGAAAATGGACAAAGATAGAACTCCTTTGCGTATCGCTTCTTCCACTCATGTTTGCTTAATTTTTTTGCTGTATAACCTAGCCCATTATGTGAAATCCATAATGGATTTATTCATTCTGCTGATGGACATTTTCAGCAGCTTCTAGATTTGGGGACATAGCTTTTTGGAATAAGCCCGGGAATGACATGGTTGGGTCAAAGGATGGTCTTGTGATGCTGAGGTTCAGTTTTAATAGATACGATCACTTTAGAAAATGGAAGGTATCAATTTACACTTCCAGTAGTTCTCTACAACATCGCCAACATATACCATCGTCTACCTGCTACACTTTAGTTGTCATGATAAGTGTGGAACAGATCTCATTGTTGTTTTAATTTTCACTTCCTGCATGCTGTCGGGCTTGAAGTGCAATTAAAAAATTTTGGGGCAATGAAAAATTTCTGACATTTAAAAATAATACTGCAGAATTGTAAGTCACTTAAATAACTTGTTTCATCAAAGACAGTTTAAGTTTCATTAGCTTATCTGTGATACACATGCTCAACAAAGATGTCAGAAGACGAGAATACAATGAAGTTGGCCCCAAGCCAAGTTGTTTACTAAGCACAATTTGCCTTTGAGATTCTTTTCCCTCACCTATTGGGTGTTCGTCCTTCCTGCTTCTCCGTGATGTTACAGCCTCAACAACAAATTGTCCCTACCAGCCTAACAACTCATCCCTACCAGCCTCCTCTGATTCAGTATCTTGGAAATGGGAGGGTCAGGCAGAAGCTGACTTTAAAGGTACCATTGCTAGGTTTCTCTTTATACTTTGTTCAAGCTAGGTCTAGATTTGAATTTGAGAGTAAGAACAAAATAAAGGTATTTTTCACCTTAAATGATGTTTTGCTCCACCATTGTTAGAGTCACAGGCAGGTTCTTCGGCCATCTATCCTCAAAAATGAGCAAGTGGCCTTCGTGGCCTTGGTGTTACAGCTCAAAGGAAGAGGTAGGACTCACAGAGTGTGCTGCAGAGTCGATTTATTCAGAAAAAGAGAGCGGAGCTTCTGCAAAGTCATGATGGGACACGACAGAGGGCTGCCAAGGAAAGACCCAGAGTGCGGTGCACAGATCCTGACGTTAGCCCCACCCCAGTCTCCACCTGGCCAATGAGGTCTGTTTATTGTCAATCCTTCTGCTTATTGGTTGTTTTCTAAATCCTTAATCTAATTGGTTCTTGACCACCGGGAAATTCCGAGAAGTCTCAAGACCAACCTATGAGTCCTGTATCAGCCACTGCCAATTTTAATAGTGGCATATAACATTCAGTTTAAGTTATATGAGCTATGAGGAAAAGCCTCAAAATCTGGTAAAATATTCTTCCTAAAACAGTCTTATATGAAGTATAAGACTTCATGTGGGACTTATACGTCTATGGCACATATGTCTACGTGTGGTCGTGTGAGTGTCAAGGAAAGAGACAGAGTCCCTCATAAGGTTGATATTGGACAGACAGTAGCATGTGTGGGACAGAAAGACCATCCACACATCCACACACTGAATTAATGTAGTAACAGCAAATGAATGCCAGGGGTGAGTATGAGAACAGGAACCCACTAGAAATCGGTAGAAATTTAGGGAAGGGTGTTAGAACTTGCACAAAATGTCAGGGGCTAGAGCCAATCTTCTTTAAGCCCTTGAGGGAACAAGGTAGCCTTGGTTGATACCTGAATTACACATTATTGCCTTCAACTATTGAATAATTCTTGATTAATCGTTCACAGATAGTTGGAGCCTTGGTGATAAGGAGACCTGATCTTCATTGCCAAGCTGAGAAAGCTTAGTATCTACTAAAGGCAAATGGGGAGACACTGCAGGCTTTTGTTCATGAAAATGACATAGAACAGAATTCAATTTCAAGAAGTTTATTTTGGCAGCAGAAAAAACGAATAGTTCCTAGGTTTAATGGGAATACATATTAAAAAGTATATTAGTTATGTATTGCTGCAAAACAAATTATTCTAAAATTCAGCAGCTTACAACAACAAGCATTTCATAGTTTCTACAGTTCAGGAATCTGGTTATCTGCAGGATTCAGCTCTTTAAGGGTTGTTGGAGGGGAGCCTCGGTAGCTCCGTGGCTGTTGCCAGAGGCCTCCCTCCGTTCCTTGCCACGTGAGCCTTTCCGTGAGGCAGCTCGAGAGATGGCAGCTGGCGGCCATCAGAGCAAGCAAGAGCAAGATGGAAACCAGAGGCTTTTTGTTACCTAATCTCTGGAGCAAGATCCCATCTCATGTGCTGTGTTCTACTCATTGTGCCATACTTTGTTCATTTGAAGTGAGGTGGCCAGTCTGCACTGGAGAGGAGCAGGTTGCACAAGCACATGCATACCAGAGCGTGGGGCAATCTTTGGAGGCCCATTTAGAGGTTATTTCAACCCTGCAAGCTGGAAGCAGTGAGTAGCAGTAGCTGGTTCCTGTTGGCATGGAGCTAGGGGAATGGCATGAAAATGCAGACAGAATTAGAATTGCCAGGACTTGCAAACAGATTGGATGGGGAGGTTGATTGGATGAAAGGAGTCAAGCCTGACTGATTGGGATGCTTGCTGGGGGAGTCACAGAAAGATGAAACACATGAGGAGAAGCAGATTTGGGAGGAATGTCAAGTAAGGAGAATAGGTTTCAGCAGACTTAGCATTAAAGAATCAGGAGAGAAAGAAACGATGTTCTTTTGGGTCCATTAACTTATAGCAGCTGGTATAGCATCTGGTGTAAGAGCTTGTGGACTAGAGGTAGACAGTCCTGGGTTTGAATAACAGCGCTCCATCACTTAGGACACCTGCCCCATGGGCAAACCACCCTGAGGCTCAGTTATTCTTCTGCTAATGTGGAACCTAATTCCTACCTCTCTTGTTTGTTTTCGGGGTTACTTGAGATAACCTATCTAAAATTCCTATGCAGAGTAAGTGCTCATAAATAGTAATGAGAAGGGTTCTCCTACACAATCTCAAAAACAGGGATAAACAGTGTTTATCCAGCCACATACACTGAAGGAGGTGCTTTTGAATGCACCCCAGGCCAGCTAAACAACAATGATAACGGTAACAAAAAATAGCCAGGTATTGTGGCAAGTGCCTGTAGTCCAGTCACTTGGGAGACTGAGGCAAGAGAGTCACTTCAGCCCAAGAGTTTGAGGTTGCTGTGAGCTGTGATGCCACAGCACTCTACCCAAGGCAAGATAGTGAGACTCTATCTCAAAAACAAACAAACAACAACAACAAAAAGAGATGAAAATACCCTTTGTCAGCATCGCCTTACAACAATTGAATTGTGACATGTTGCGATGATTACTTCAACAGCTGCCATAAAGCTTACTTGTCCTATATGTACAGCTCAAAATTAATATATATATACACATATATATGGAGAGAGAGAGAGAGAGAGAACTACTCTTAATCTCCAACTAGAATTTTATTTTTAATAGCCTCTCCTTTTATTATACAGAAAGAGTAGAAAGGAGGGAAAAGGAGACTAGTGTACATTTGAAGTCTTTGAGTCCTGGATTTCTTTTTTTATTAGCGATGTAAACTTTGGGGGCTCCGGCTTCCTCATTCATAAAAAATGGGGACAGTATCACCTGCCTCATATTCCTATATAGAGAATGGCTGAGAATTACACAGGGAGAATTTGTCATCATTCTTGTCTTCCTGTTGTCACTTAAAGGTTAGGGCCTTGTATCTACCTAACTAAGTACCCAGAGCAGGTGTACGGTGAGAACTCAGCATCGTCCACAGTCTGGCAAAATGGGTGAGTGGATGGGGCCCAGGGGGGCCTTTGTGTACACCACTCTTCAAGTGCTATAGGCCACAAGCCAGTAACTCAGAGGATGGTCATCTTTACCACTATTTTGTCAACAGTTCCAATATGGTTTCTAACTTCTTCTCATTTTAACAATTTCAAATACTTCTACTGAGTTTTAGAGATTCAGAATTGGCAAGGAGTTAACAGTGAAGTGTTTAAAAGATAAAAATATTTCAAAATCTATTTGGAGATAGAAATAGATGTTGATTTCATTTTTCTTCTTTGTTGTTCTATAAATCTAAAGCGCTGCAAAATTCCACAGGGCTTGGAATTTCACATGTTAATTTTCCTAAACAGTTTTCAAGTAATATTGGAATTCGTTAGCAATTGACAATTGCTAATTTTAATCAAGTGCTCAAACTCTGCCAAGCAATATATTTTGCATTTATTAACTTGCCTAATCTTCACCTCAATGCAGTCAGGTGGGTACTATGACCCCTTTTTGCAGATGAGAAAACTGAAGAATAGGCTGGCCTTTTTGGGGATCATGGAAGTGACAGAGCTCAGCGTTGATAGCTAGGCAGCCCGGCTGCAGAGACCACATCCTTAACTACCACTCTGCTAAATTTTAAGTTCCAAATGAATGCTTTTGAAGTGTGATCTGCCAGTTTTTCAGCCTCAGAATCACTTGAAATATTTTGGGGGGGTGGAGGATGGGGAACAGAGTATCGCTCTGTTGCCAGGCTGGAATTCAGTGATGTGATCATAACTCACTGTAACCAAGGACTCCTGGGCCAAAGCAATCCTCCCACCTCAGCCTCCTGTGTAGCTAGGACTACAGGCCTGGCTGATGTTTGTTTGTTTGTTTTTAATTTACTGTAGAAACAGGATCTTGCCATGCTGCTCAGGGTGGCTCAAACTCCTGGCCTCAAGTGATCCTCTTGCCTCAGCCTCCCAAAGTGCTGGGGATTACAAGTGTGAGCTGGGCTACACGAGTCTTCTTAATAGATAGATATCTGAGCTCCATTCCCACTATTGAATCAGAGGACCTAGAGGTGGACCCTAGATATCAGAATTTTAGCAAGGATGTCATATTATTCTAATCAATGCTAAAGTTTAAGAGCTACCGTATGTAATAATATACAACCTCAAATTGGCCAATAGTCAAGAACACGGTGTGTTGACGGTCCTGCCGATTTTCTCTCATCACTAGGACCACTGATGAGCCCCTCTTGAAAGCTGAAGCCTGCAGCCTCTAAGGCCCATCCTGAAAATCCCTGATTTAACGGAGGCAACACCATCCAGTCTAACTATCCAAGACCTATTCTAACTTTAGTTTCCATAAGCACGTTTCTGCTTCTGAGGCATTAATTTCTAATAGATTAATTCCCTATATTTGCCTTGTCTGGTCTGGGGCAGCTTTCTACAGAACTGTTCTTCTCCTGGCAAGCTCAGGGCTCTGCATGAATAGACGTCTATGCAGAATTTGCAGGTTTGGCTGCCACTCTTTATCTGCCCCGTATCTTCACTTCTACATTATTTGCTGAGGCCGTTGTCTGGGGATGCCTGAACGCATCTACGGGTGCATCCTTTCTGATCAGACATCCTCTTGCACTACAGGGTCCCTCACTGGAGTACTCCCAGTTCTCCTACCCCAGCATTCCTTTGCAGGTGCCCATTTCTGATATGAGCAGTGACAAGAGAACTTAGTCACCTGAGACACTGCCTGAGTCAGCAGCACAACTCCCCACCCGATGTCTGTCCCAGCCTCACTCCCCTGCCTGGGGAACTCCCAAGAATCCCTGTGCCTGCAGGTGAGGCCTTGCCCTCCTTGCAGGACAGTTGTCCTGCCCCTAAGCCCCACCTAACATTATGCCCCTGAATCAGCACCCCGTTTTCATTGTCTGCCCCCCTCAATGTTGCATGCTCCAGATGCAGGTTCAGGTGATTTGGGGGGACTTGTTCTTTCTCGATCCAGGGTTATTCTTGCTCCATGTGTCATTCTCTTGGTTTGGAACAGTCCTTGTCTCCTAACTCCCTGTTATACTTTGGTTCCCATGTTTCTTCCTCCTTTAAGCCCCTCAGTATTGGGCCACATGTTCATCACACGGAATCTGCTCCATTCTGTACTTTTGCTAAGCAGAGCTCTCCGCACTGTAGTGTCATTACCTTTTTACTTACACATGGTCCCTCCTAGGTCTTAAGCTTCATGAGGAATGTTAAAAGGTGTCCCTCTTCCCTTTGTATCCTCAGTGCACAGAGCACAGTAGGCGTTCGGGAAACATGTACTAAATACGGGAATGATGAACGCCCATCGGAGGAGAACACCTCCTGCTCCGATGGACTCAATGCCGTGTTCTGACACCTGCCCGGCAGCCCTGGAGCTCTTTGCTTGGCTCTCTAGATTCCAGCATTTGCTGCTACACTTTGAGATACTGCATCTGGCCAGAGGGACTTCCCCAAAGGAGCAGCAGCTGGTTTTGCCATCATGTGGGTCTTGTTCCCTGGCCCACTTCTTTCCAACCCACCCTTTCCTGTTCTAGTTTACATCCTGAGATAGGCAGCCTCAAAACCGTCCCGCCAGGGTTTTTACCACCTGGTATCATTCATGCCCGTGTATACACTGAATAGAGTTGACCTGCATAACCAACAGGATATTGCAGAAATGGTGGAATGCGGCTACTGAGGTTAGGTTATAAAAGATAGCGGCTTCCACCTTGCTCTCTCTCAGACTCCTGTCTTTGGAGGAAGCCAGCTGCCATGTCATGAGGGTGCCAGAACAGCCATTTGAAGCAACTGAGGCTTCCCTCCAGGAGCCAGCTTCAGTTTGTGGGTATGGGAATGAGCCATTGTGAAAGCAGATCTTTTAGTTCCTTCCATTCAAGCTTTCAGATGACTGCAGCCCTGGCAAGTCACACCGTGACTCCATCTTCATGAGAGATCAGAGCCAGAACCAACTGGGCTAGTGACTCCTGAATTCTGATCGATAGAAACAGATGCGATAAATGTATTGTCGTAAGTTGCCAGGTTTGAAGATTTGTTACTCGGCAATGCATAACTAATTAAATTCTTCATCTGGCCTCATTCCCCAAGTGAGACCATTGAGACTACTCAGCCAACCCTGAAAACACAATTTCAACAGGAAGAGAAATATTGACAGAGTCATATGAAAACCTCACAAGGAAGTTTAATAGTGTGGTGATGAAAACCAGAACATACACATCCCGAAGGGTGCCATCCTTCCTACCTGAAACAAATTGTCCACCCATTTAAACATAATACTTTTTTTTTTTTTTTTTGCAGTTTTTGGCCGGGGCTGGGTTTGAACCTGCCACCTCCAGTATATGGGGCCAACGCCCTACTCCTTGAGCCACAGGCGCTGCCCTAATACTAACATAATAACATAATACTTTTGACCAAACAAAGTAAACTTTGGCACCAAAGGAAACAAAATAAAATGTAGCATGCACTCTTGGCTTTAGCTACTATGCTAATTCTATGGAAAATTTACCAGTCAACCTGGAAAAGAGGAGGATACAACATTGACACCGTAATAAAGGGACAGCTATATGAAGAAAGATAATAGAATTTTTCAACCTAGATGAAAAAAGTTAAAAGGAAAAGAACTTAAATCTTTAATATTCTATAGGATGTGGACAAGTTAAAGAGAAATCATTCACCTGATGGCAGTGTGAATGCTATATCTCTAACTACACAGTCTTTGTAGTTGCTTTATTTATCTTTGGATTATAAAAAAGAATATCCACGGCAGGAAACAAACCTATAGTTTTTAAAATCATAGAGAAATGGCAAGTTGAAAATAGAAACAGATATATGCAAAGCTAATAATAGTGATAGGCTTCAAAGATGATTACATGAAAAGGTCATCCCATGCTCTCATTAACCAGTCCTGCCTCGCAGCTTCTCGGGCTGATGCCTGCCGGGAGCATCCTTTCATTCTTGCAGCAGCCTCCTCCAGATCAGCCCTCTAACTGGTGCGCTCACTCCTGCTGCTGCCCTTCCTTCTCTATTCTCCATAAGGCAGCTGACATGTTCATTTAAAACCATGACCCAAATGAGCTCCCTTTGCTTAACCCTTTTGGTACCTTCTCACTCCCCCTGTCATAAATTGCAGGCTCCTCACTGTGATTTGTCAGGCCCTCCAGGGCTGGATCCTGCCACTTCGCTGACTTCATCCGCTGCCTCTTTTCTCTTTGAGCAATATTCTAAACCCTCTCCTAGCCCTGGCTCTGGCCTTGAGGGTGCCTGCTGTGACTCATTCTCCTCCCTCAGGCTGCAGTCTAACTCCATCTTCTAGAAAGGCCTTTGCTGAGAATCTCTTTGAAAACACTCCACGTGTGTTGTCACTTCATCGCATGGTTCATTTTTTCATAGCACTTATCATCATCTGAAATTACACATTGTTCTCTTACTAGTTTATTGTTCATTTATTGTTCACTAATCTGTGGTTCCCGGAGGCTTGGAAGGGTAAGGGAGAGGGAGGTGAGAAACTTTTATTAACAGATACGTGATTGTAGCTAGATCTGAGGAGGAAGTGTTCTACAGCGTTGTAGGGAGACTACAGTTAATTGAATGACAGCAAAAACATCTGACCTTAGATACTGAACTCATCTGTCCATTTCTTAACTTGATGGCACAGCCCAGTATGGACAACTGTGTGGGTGTGGGTGGTCTCCAAGGCCATGCTGCTCTCTGAATTGTTTTGTGTTGCATTTGTTAGTAAGATGATCACAGTCATGTTAACACTGATCTGGTGGGCATAGCCAACCCTTAAATCAGTTTGCCTCACATTTCAAGATGAATTTCTACACTGACTAGGTAAGTTTTTCTGAAGATCAGCATATCAATTAGACATTTTGAAAATGATTTGAAATGTTTTCAGAAAAACCATTTGTGTAGTTTTAGCCAAAAAAAAGCATCCTTTTTGTCACTAGATTCACTTAGTATTCATAATTTTTTTTCCATGCAATGAATTAAGATTTCTAAAAAATCATGGACTAGCTTTCCATTTGGATTTCGCATAGGATGTGTTTTAAGGCCAGAGTTCTTCCTCAATATTTGATTTTTTTCTAATATTTGATTTTTTAAAAATACAGATAGGTGCTGCATTTATATCTGCTGGTTTAAATTCTGTCATATTTCACTTCCAGCCTTTTAGTGTGGCAAATCATTTCACTTTTACTTAAGCATTGGTAATTTGGAGTATCTGGTACTAGCTAAGAAATAATTCTATAATTGAGTTTGTACTCACCATATATGAACCATTCCTCATCTACAATGTGTCCCAAGTGCAGCTTCATTTTCCAGATACCTCGATGCAGAATAAGGTTTTCCATCATTTAAAAAAAAAAGCACTAATAAATGAAAACTTAGTAGAATAATGCTAACACAAGGCAATTTAACAAATAAACCATTGTTATGTATTTTATTTTAATTGGGGTCATACATGCATCAACCTGCACATTGGTCAAGTGAAAAAACAAATTAGTAAATACTGTTTGCGGGACAATGCTACCAAGAAGCTCATTGTTCCTGGCTAGCGCGGACCTCAAGTTGTTATTTGTATATTTTCAAATAGTTAGAAGAGAAGTATTTGCATCTTACCAACACACACACACAAAGTTAAATATTTGAGGTGCTGGATATGTCAATTACCTTGATTTGATCATTACATATTGTGTATATATAATCAAAATATCACACTGTAACATCCTGTAAATATGTATAATTTATTACCTGTCAATTAAAAATAGCACAAATTTGTAAATGTTAAATGTCTTGTTCAATTCCTCATTGTACTCCTGTGCTTGTAGGTAGCACAGTCCGTAAGGTTCGTAATTATTATTCTCATTATTATTTTATCATTATTAGAGTAAGGAATGAGACAAAAAGAACAGCTAACTGCTTGATATTTCCCGGCATTTTTCCATAACCAACACCATTTCCCCAGTTCTTCCTTTCCTCCTCTCCTTCCTCCTGTGTCCTTCATCCAACCCTTCTGTCTCTCAATTTCTCTATATTTGACATACCTCAAGTTTGAGTTTTACACTGTGCTGCTCACAGAGGGATTCGAGCAGATACAACTCTGTGCATAGCTCCTGGACCAAAACCCGTGTGACTTGAACTGCTGGCTCCCCTCCCACTTCGATTCCTGTTTCATTGTCGTATGCATGTGTGTTCTAGTGAATGGCTTTTGACAGATTTAGTTCAATGGTGTTTTTCTGTTATGGGTTATAATTAGTTTGTGAAAAAAAGTGCTGAGTGACTGAAGGAAAGTGCCATGGTTTGCAGCACTATTAATAGCAATCTGGGGAACTGCCACCTGTAGGAGTAAGACTCAAGTCCAGCTTGAGAACTTGAGGTCCGTGCTAGCCAGGAGCAATGAGCTTCTCGGTAGCATTGCCCGGCAAACAGTATTTACTAAGTTTTTTTTTCACTTGACCAAAGTGCAGGCTGATACATGTATGACTCCAATTAAAATAAAATACATAACAATGGTTTATTTGTTAAATTGCCTTGTGTTAGAATTGTTTTGCTAAGTTTTCATTTATTACTGCTTTTTTCTTTTTTTTTGAGACAGAATGTCACTTTGTCACCACTGAAGAGTGCAGTGGTGTCATAGCTCACAGCAATCTCAGACTCTTAGGCTCAAGAGATTCTCTTTCCTCAAACTCCTGAGTATCTGAGACTACAGGCACCTGCCACATTTGCCCAGCTGTTTTTAGAGGTGGGGGTCTCCCTGTTGCTCAGGCTGGTCTTAAACCTGTGAGTTCAGGCAATTCACCCATCTCGGCCTCCCAGGGTGCTGGGATTACAGGCGTGAGCCACTGTGCCCAGCTATTACTGCCTTTATAAAATTTATTATATGCTTTTACATTAAGAAAGGAATTATTTTAATTTTCATTTATCTTTTTCCTATAACCATGTATTACAAGGAAAATAACCTTTTTGCCTAATGATGAGATATTAGAATAAATAAAAGTAAGGAGCACACCTGTTGTGGCAGCTTTGAAATTTGGGTACCTAGAGAGTAAATCTTAAGAAAAGACTTTTTATTTTTTAATGAAACTTGATCTTACAAAAGTTTAAAAAGTTTATCCTAGGTTTATTTAGCAGACTTTACTGATGTATACAAGGATTTATTAACCAATTATCAATAATCAAAACTGACTACATGCACACAATTACATATCCACAATTTTGAAGTCCAGTCTGAAAGCCAAAAGATTTTGTTTGCTTTTGTTGCAAACTCATCTGGCAACAAGATCCAACCCAAACAGATACAAGGATGTTAATAATTTGTATTTATCTCACTGTGTATGAACTGCCATATATTTTACTAAAGAAATGTTAACGTACTTAATTTTAGGTTGTTACACCAGCCCACATCTCAGAAACCCACCTTCCCCAGTAGGAATATTATTAAAAAATAATTTGTGCACTTCAGTACCTTTATAGAAAAGTGAAAAGATGGGATTCAGAAACACAGGCAGCATGTGATCCCAAGATTATAGAATAGGGGATTGAGGACCTATATCATGTAACATAAATACATGTTTTGAATTGGAAGGTACCTCAGATAAAATATATTCCAACCTCCTCGTTTTGTGAATGAGGACTCCGAATCCAGGAAAGTGCAGTGATTGCCAAAGGTCTTACTACTTGGTTAGGAGCAGAGATAGAAATAGACTCCAGCCCCACGGTGCTCAAACCACAGGCTCCTTCTACTTACAGACCTTTAAGGAGCTCTTCTTTGGTGGCTGGGATTGCTAAACAAATGAAATACACACGAGTGTTTCCTCACCCTGTTTCCGTGTGAAAGTACACACAAAGTTGGGCTCAGATCTGCTGTTGAATGTCCTCCCTTCCCTTCCCAAATTGCTCCCTCTGAAACGATTCTATTAATTAGTCATCATCACAATCTTCCCTGGATGCTGTTACAAGCACTAAAAAGGCAAAGTCCTTGCCCCTTATATTTAACTTCATCTTTTGACCAGTTTCTATTAAAAATACAGCAGAACACATATTATTTTTCACCAAGAATATATGAGGCTTCTTCTATGTGCCTTGGATTGTGAAAGGACTAAATCAATGATTTTCAACCAGGGGCAAGTCTGTTTTAAGGGAATATTTGGCAATGACTAGGGAGAAATTTCATTGCCACAACTTGGGGTGTGCTGCTGGCATTTGGTGGGTAGAGACCCCCAAAAGGTTAATAGTGCCAACCAAAAAACTCCAGGACTAAATATACACTATTATCCTCTTCTTCAGAGGATACACTGTAAGTGAAAAATAGCAACCAAACATTCATGAAGTGAGGAGGAATAATTCAGTTCTACACTCTGTGGTTCAAGATTTCGAGTCACAATTTCAAGCATTACCATAACATGTACTTTATTTGTGACTTTTGAAAAATCATTTAAGCATTTGGGGCTTCAGTTTCCTTATCTCTAAAACAGGGCTATGGGCATTATAGCTAACCTAATTATTTCATGGGGCTGTTGTAGCAAAAGTGATCATTCTTGTGAAAATACTTTGACAACTGGAAATCACTATATAAATATAAGCCACAGTTACCATTATTCTTTATAACACTACTTTTTGCCAAATATAGACAGACATACTCCACATTTGTTAACCTACCACTGAACTTTCAGAAGTGTCCACTCGGATCCCACCAAACCACCCTGCCATCTAAGCCTAGAAACCCACATCATCATTGATCCTTTTCTTTTTCTCACTCCCCAGTTTGTCACTGAGTCCTGTGGAATCTGTATTTCTTTCTTTTGAAAAGGAATTCAATGCAGGGCTAGAAATCCAAATTAACATCCACCAAGGCCCTCACTGAGGAGTCCAATGTTGAATCCCAGGCTGGTATCACAGCACGCTTGCTGTGCTGTGTGGCTTCTCTACCTCCAGCTTCCCTCCTACTCCTTGAGATTTCTTCTCTTTTGGGGGGGAAGAGAAGAGCTTTCCTGAAGGCTCCATAACAAGACCATGGTTTTCTGATAGCCTACCACCATTGGTTTTGGATATAGACGTTCTCAGAGCCAGCTGGGTCGTTGTTTTCAGAGTAAGAAACAGAATGTGAGGTCATCACCTGAAGTCTAGCGAGAGGTGGCTTCACTTTGTCAAAGTTATGCTAGTTCCTTAAGTCCCCAAACTAGAGTATTTGAGAAACTCTGGTACATCTTTCTGGAAAACATGAGATAACTGGACAAACTGGGAAGGTCTGCCATATACACGTACATAGAGGGTATCATAATTTATGACTTTGTGCATAGTTTTTGCTCTGTATACACTTACATGAACTCCTACTTATAAAAAAAAACTTAATATGGCTTAATTATTCACCATCCAAAAAGTGTTTGGATGTTTGATCCAAACACTTCAAAAAGTGTTTATGAAATGATTCTCAATAATGTAATAAGGACTCTCACAGTACAACTAAAACATATTTACAAACAACTGTTTGAAAGGAAGTTTTTTCTGATGTTTCCAGTGGTGCACGTGGTGTAGAGGGGAAGAGACCAGATGGCAACCCCTACCTTGGTGGAATAATTGTACAGACACACACTAAAAGATACAAATTAGTTCATAAAACCAAGCTCAGTTTTTAAATCTATAGTTGTTCATTGTTTACAGCATACAAATATCTTACTGTGGCTTAATGTGGATATAAGTACATGCAGTCAAAGGGTGTATTTTTATTTTCTTTCCCTCGATGTTCTGATTTCTATGGTAAAATAAAACCCTCAGCATGTGGAAGTTCTTCAGTTAAATATCCTTCATACATTCTCAGTATCCCTTAATAGAATATAAGTGGTTATGACTGAATCTTTTTCTTTTTTCTTTCTTTCTTTCTTTTTTTTTTTAAGACAGAGTCTCTCTCAGTCACCCTAGGTAGCACACCATAATGTCATCATAGCTCACGGCAACCTCAAACTCTCAGGCTCAAGCGATCCTATTGCCTTAGCCTCCAGAGTAGCTGGGACTACCAGCGCCTGCTACAACACTGGGTTAGTTTTTCTATTTTTAGTAAAGACAGAGTCTCCCTCATGCTCAGGCTGTTCTTGAACTCCTGAGCTCAAGCAATCAATCCACTGGCCTCACCCTCTCAGAGTACTGGGATTACAGGTGTGAGCCACCACATCCAGCCAGAAACAAATTGTTATATATTACTGGCTGAGTGTTAACAAATACGTCAGTATTTTCCCCCTCTGTGATACTCAGAAGGACTGAGTTTTCCCATAACGCATACATTTTTCCTACTTCACAGGACCATGCACATTTTGATTTGATCCTAGCCACAAAGCAAAAGAAAACAATCTCGCCTGGCTGTCACCCTGAGCTTAGCCATCATGCCCATTCTCACCCAAGCCAGACTGGAAACTTCCTTCTGCTACTAACACCACGTGGCCTTTCTCTTCCCAGCCATACGTGTCTCTGACTCTAGCTCTCCCCATGTATGAACACCATCGCCTGGTGCTGGGGATGACTGAGAAGCAAGGGAATGGAAATAAACCAGGTATATCTCATTTCACCAATTAAAAGAAATCTGGATTTGCTTATATACTCTAAATTCTAACCCAATATAAACTAGATCATCCTATTGGATGTTTATATCATTGCCTAGGGCCTCTTGCCTCATACTTACCAGTTTCATTTCTGATGTTAATTTTAAGCACTGATAATATTGTCAGAGAGCTGTCTGCTGGGTTCAGATGGAGGCTCACTCTGTAAAAGCACATACTGGAATGAAACATGCCCCTTTAACAGAATTCCAGCAGACTTTCCAGGAAAAACCTCTTTCTAGCCCAGAAAAAGCCCATCGTCTATTCTTTCATTGAGCTCCATCTAATGGCAATCACATGCTTTTTTGACAGGGAAGGAAATTTGTGGCTTCCAAGGAAAGGGTGAATTCTCCCGAGGATGTGACAGGAGCTGAGTTTGGCTTTCTCAGCAACAGCAGTAAGCCTTGGGGGTTATCATTTGCTGCATCAGGATTTTACTGACTGGATTGATTTCAGTTCTGGGCACAGAGAAAGCCCATGAAAAAGAAAGCATATGCTTTTACTTAATCATATGGCAAAGCGACATACCCCTGACAAATAGATCCAAGCTACAATTGGCAGGGGTTGGAGTCATCCAGCTGTTGTAAATGCCAAGTCAGAGAAGGAAATAGCAGGCTTGAGAGTGCCGACTACAGGAGGCCTGGACAGCAGCACTTTGCTGCATTTGCTCTGTAATACCAAGAGCTGTAGGCACTAGAAACGTGTCCAAGCCGAAAACGCACCCATCGGTGGGCACGCATTTCAAGATAGAAACAGCAGGAACAAAGATATGTATGTACTACCTCCCTGGTCACTAGACTGCTTTTAGGAAGGGAGAGACCCACAGTAACTGTCCAAGCTGTCATTCACGGCTACTGGACGCACGCTCTGCTGAGTCACTGGCCTTGGCAAGACATGCTGGCAGGACCTGGGAGGCAGGTGGTAGACGGAGAAAAAACTCCTCCACTAGTGAGTACCTTTTATAAGACTCACTTAATTTTAGTCCATCCTTCTTTTCTATTTCTCATATTTGAACAAGTCAGTCGCTACAATAAATATATTGACTTATAAATGTCTTGAATAAGTACAAATGCATCGGTTTCCAGGGAGAAGGAGGCTCTTTCTTCCCTTCCACTTTCTCTTTTCTCCAAATACATAGGCACACATGTGTACACACACAGCTGCCTAAGGAGAATTTATGGTTTCCCCCCAGAAATGCTAATTTGGAAAAGTTAAGGAATTTAATACCAGAAACGAGATCATACAGAACAAACACGCAGGACCCCATCGGAGGCACCCTGGTCCCAGGTCTGTGCCTGAAGGCACCAGCTGCACCCAGCACGGTCCCTGCACTCAGCAGGACTCAGGCTGCTGTGTGAGGGGCTCCTCCGGGAAGCTCCGCCAGCTCCCACCTTGTGAGTGCTCACCAGCTTGCTTAATTAGAAAGATTTTCTAGCCTAGGAGTGAGCCAATAAATATTTCCGCTGTGAGGCTGTGAAAGGTGGGAATGGTGCATCGGAAGCAGCTGTTTGCGTTCCAGGACACCCATCAAGCCAGCTGGAAGTCCATCATTATGTCTTTGTTTTCCGAGATGGGGTTGCTCCCCATAGAAGATCCTGGCTTCTCAAAGGCGTTGCATTTCCAGCGTCTTACGATATTTACCCGCGGCCCATGGGAGTGATGTTGCTTTTCCAGTCAGAGGTGAGTGATGATCACAATGCTTTAAACACAAAAGAGAATCCAGGGCCCAGGATGACCCTAAAAGAGAAACCAAAATGCAGCCGTATATTCTCACTTCAATTTATTCAGCATCACCTTCCTCTTTCCCCAGTTCAAATACTTCCTTAATAGCTCCTCTGTTGATTATTTTGTCTTCAGGCCATAATTTGTTTGCTAATAAGGAAACTCTTTTTATCTTGGTCTGCCTTCTAAAAGGCAGTGGAATGGCAGTGTGGGGAAATCAGGATTCAGAGGAGAGAAAAATCCTTCTCTGCCTTCCTATGGTGATGGTGTTGCCTCCCCCAGAAAGGCCAGACTGTTGCCCAGGAGGAGTTTCTCAGTGTCATGGGAATTGATCCGTCTCTTTCAACTTCACTTCTTCACCGCTGCACAGAACACGAGCTCCAAAAGGATTCGTTAGCATGCAAGCTCCCGTGCACAAGCACCCACAGTGCATCTGAGGCCTCGTGGTAATAACATGGGCTCATAATCCTCTTCCTTCCCTGAAAGAGAGGAAGGTGTGTTTCCTCAATTCTTCTCATTCATCCACCCACGAAGATTTCAGATTGGTCTAGAAATAAAAGGCTCAGGATATGAAACTTCAACATTTAAGCCCTGTCACTCCTCTAATGACTGCCACAACAGGACTGCCTCTTCTATATCATCAGGTATTCATTCAACTGCCAGAAACAGAGAAATGCTCCTAGAATGGCTTTGATTCATGAAGGCTGTTTGCCAGAAACTTTATATTTTATTGTTACTTTGCAGCAACATCACCTCCCTCCCCTTCCCCAAACTCATAGGAACTTGATATTTTTAGTTAGGTACATTGTTACTTTGAACAAATTATAAGGAAGCTGGGGAAAGAGGATTGGATTTGGGACAGGGAAATAGTAGTGGCCATTACAATTCCAGCATTTATGGTGTTTCACAAATAGTAAATTATGCATGTTGAATGAGGCCTTAAAATGTTAAGACAAAGCATGATCAAAGTTTCTGCTGATACTCATATATGTGACTAAATAGACATACCCAAGAAAATTCATGGTAATGAAGGTAAGCATACAGGGTAAAGAACTGATTTGATTCCTTTTTACTCTTGCTTCATTCTATGAAACAGAAAAAAGAGAAAGAGAAAACCCAGAATAAGATCTTGACCTTGACTGTAGTTATAATACCATAGTATTATGACTCTCAGAGTTGCAAAGACCGTGACATCAGTTCTTTCCTCAATAATTTATGACTTCCAAGGACAATGGTCCTCATCATGTTTTAGATTTGAGATTATTTCTATAACTTCATAGCAAACTACACCAGAAAAGCTCTATCACTCATTATTGTGCTCTTGGGATGGCCTTTATTATTTAGCACCTTAGTCCCAGAAAAGTTTTCATGATACAGAGATGTCCAGTAGTCACTTTGATGTCAAGGGCACCTTCATGACTTAATTCAACAATGATTATGATGTATCAGTTATATCTCAGGAACTATACTGAGCCCTGAGAATAAGAAGGAATTATACACTGCTTGTCTCCTCAAGGAGGCTGTCCTTTAGTGATGAGAGATGTTTCTGATATGATGGGTGCTATCATAGATGGGCAAGAAGTAGGATACCTATGCAACTAAATCCATTTGGAGACATATTCCCAAGAGTTGTTACAGAGATCTGAGGTGGGGCTTGGTATAGAGTAGGATTTTCTTAAGTAGAAGGAGGCAGCTGAAAATTGTATCCTACTTGACTGAAATTGAAAATCCTGCTGTACAGTAAGCCCCACCTCAGACCTCTTTTCATTTGATTCCTATTGAAATCATTGCATTAGCATGAGGCAAGGAAGGAATTAAGTCAAGCATGAAAAATGTCAGTACTTGAGGGGGTAGAAGTTTGAATTTAAATTAAATTCACATCTCTTGAGAACATTACTAGCCTATTTAATTTATAGTCATTGGACACATCAATGCCACAGTCCTGAGAAATGTGAAAAGGACTGCTAGGGATTTTGCAGACTGATAAAATTTTCCAAAGGCTAAGGATAAAAGCTTTGACAGAAAATGTGGAGAGTCACAGCCCACCTTCCTATAACTTAGCAATTGTAGGTTGAGAAGTACCATTTGGCTTCTTGGAGAACAAAACATTTTCCAGACTAAGGATTGTCAGAAGATAGCCTTATTTAAATCATTTCAAAATGCAGTAGGACTTCTGTAAGTTGACCGCCCATGGGACTGTAATAAACTAGTCAACATACAGAGGTGGCCAGCGTAAGGAAGCAGGCCTACTGTACTGATATGGACATGTGGTGCATGTTCGGTCTATGAGAGTTAGGTCTACTTAAGGAGGTGGCCAATGGAGGGAGGTGGTCAACTATGGAGGTTCTACTGAATTTAAAAAGTCATTTGAAGATTCAGTCAATAATCTAGCTATTTTCTGCAGTAAAGCAAAATTTTACCCAGGTGTTTGTAAAGTTGGAAAGGAGGTAAAAACATCATGAGAAAAAAAAATCTTCCGATTGAAGCTTTGCCCCTGCTAAAAGGGAACAGCTGCTTCTCTGACAGCCAGAGAAGTAATTCGTGTCCCCTCCAACCTCCACTCTAATCCCTTTTCCCTGACTAATATCAGGAGAGCAGAGAGAATCTAGCTCAGAAGTCACATGGAGGTTGATGTTACCAGAGACCAAATATTCAAACTGTAGTCAATCAAAGCACGTGGCATGGTTGTAGATGACTGACTCAATTGGAGCTTAAAATGATGGCACTGACGCGGTGCCTTGGCACTCTGTGTACGGCAGCTAGATTATTTATTCCTTCCTAGATACCTCATGTTGCTGTTTGTTTTCTAAACCTCCGTTAGCTTCAATGTCTCAAGTTTTTTTGTTTTTCAGAGCTCTGGTGTGTGTTTCACTTCAGGTGTCTGAATTTAGCGTCACTTTGTGTGGAGAGGGTGGCTTACCATGTTGCACAGCCTATTTGAGGTGGTGTTGCTTGGTTTTAGTTGTGGTTGCAAGTGAGCATGACAAGATTGCCTATTTTATCTTACTTTATTTAATTTTTTTTTCTCTTACACTGCTATTCGCTTTTTCACAGGAAGTTGGCCCACAAGCTAGGCTGATGGTTGGTTTGCCAGTGAGGGTAGCTCAGACCCTCTTCCGGGAATGTAGGAAATGGAACAACCTCAGTCTTCTTCCTCAAGACCAGTTAGGTATGTGCATATAAACTGTGCCCAACTGTTATCAGATAATTAAGATCAAAGGACTTCACAACATAATGAGTATTGAGGTTGCAGCCTTGAGATTTTAGCTGGGGCCATTGAAATGTCCTACCCTACCTTAAGTGGATGCTTTATCAAAAACTAACCTACCACAGTTGTGACAGATTCAAGCCAACAGCCTCCCTGGCCCTCTCCAGCAGGTCCCTGGATAAAGTCCCCCCCCCACCCCCTGCACTGTGGGGCTATTAACGAGCTAGAGCTCCTTAGCACCTGGAGATTCCTAACTGCAGCCAGGGGCCAGGGCCTAGGGGGAGGAACTGAGAGTGATAGATGGGGAAGCAGGAATCCTTCTAAACAACAGCCATTTCTTCTACGAGGCTCGGCTGGCTCAGAGAGCATTCTATTTTTTTCATGGAATATGTAGACAGCTTTCTGAAATACCTATTTTCTTGTTTCTTGAAATTAAGGAATAAAGTGTTTATGAAAAATGTATGCCTTAAAAATAATATAATTTCAGTCACTTTAGAAACTCACTAATTATAAGATATTCAGATATTTGCTTGCTACAGAGATCTCGTGAATAGAGATATTCTGAATGATATTTGCTTGTTTATGTATGAACATCAGATATAAATCAAATCAAATAATTAGTCAATTTGCAGACCGGTTATTTGCTTCTTTAATGCAAGCCAGTTGTCTATTTCAATTAGGATGGTTTCCTCTTTAGGGGGGTTATTAGTTTGCTAGGGCTGCCAGAACAAAACACTATAGACAAGGTGATTCAAACAGCAAAAATTTATTTTCTCACAATTCTCGATGCTATAAATCTGAGATCAAGGGGTGTGAAGTCGTTCTTCTCAACCCCATTGCAGATGGCCGTCTTCTCCGGGTCTTCATTCTGTCTTGCCTCCGTCCCTGTCTGCATCTTCTGATGAGCTGTGGGAGTGAGGAGGACATTGCCCTTCTCCTTTCATAGTTTGCTGAAGGGTCAACTCACAATTAAGGCAGATTAACAAAAAGAAAGAAGTTTACTTGTCGCGCACTTGGGAAGGATCACAGGTTGATTACCCATTACCCTAACAAGGTCCGGAAATTAATTCTTTTTTTGTCTTATTCTATTTATTTCTTTTTGGAAGGTGAGGGAGGAAGTGAAAAGAAAAAGTTTGTTTCTGCTTCAAAGAGCTCTCAAAGAGCGGAGATTCGTTTTCATTACACATCAACATGGACAAACTGTTCTTCTGTTTTTCATGACAATTTGAATGTGAGATAAGATGCATAATGTACGTGTATGTTTTTCTGAAATCCAGCAAATTCATTTGGACGTACCCGTGTGCCTTGTGCTCTTATTCACATACGGAAGGAACGGGCACATTGGCTTCAAGAATGGATTTAAAAATCAAAGATCCTACTTGTCTTTGATTTGGGTATGGACCAATTAGTAATGAACCCTTCAGAATAATGGTCTCAAACATGTAAACATCCAGTGGAAGAGCAATCAGTTAAGAGACTGCTGATTCTAAGAAGAAGAAAATGCCAATTCTGGATGCCAAGTTCAGAGCAAAGTATCTGTACTCTTCTCACTTTTTCAATATTTATAAATAGGAGGGAAGGGATAAGAATTACAAGGAAAAACATTTTTTTTGATACGGAGTCTCACTATGTCACCCTCAGTAGAGTGCTGTAGCATCACAGCTCACAGCAACCTCAGACTCTAGGACTTACACAATTCTCTTGTCAGCCTCCCAAGTAGCTGGGACTACAGGCGCCTGCCACCACAGCACCCGGCTATTTTTTTTTTTTTTTTTTTTTTTGTAGTTGGCATTGTTGTTTAGTTGGCCTGGGCCGGGCTAGAACCTGCCAGCCTCAATGCATGTGGCCAGCACCGTAATCACTGGGCTACAGGCACCGAGCCAATGATAAAATTTTAAATAAAAGTGCATGCAGAACTGGGAAATGTTTTTCATTAAAATTGCCGCTTATCGTCGTGTCATAAAATACTTGGAAATAAAATAACCTCTTAAGGCAGAAGACTAGTTACATTATTGCTGTTCAGAACTTCTTGAGAGCAAAATAATGATTACCAATTCACTTCCTGGTTTAAACTTATTTGTCTAAAAACATGTTATTTGGGAAGTTGAACATCTTTGTTATGCCTTGACAAGTTAAAGCAGAAATTAAAATCACGTAGAAAACCAGAAACTTCATCAGTACATCTAGACAGATGTTGGCTTGTAGTTTTTGGTTTCTGAAACCTTTTTCCAGGCATTGGGCAGATACTCTTTTTATAGACATAGCCCAAGCAATAATGAGAACGTGGTTGGTGCACAGAACTTTTACAAATTCTCTAAGTGTTGAACTTATTCTTTCCATATGGATCAAATCTTGCTTTGTTTGAAGTTGGAGTTTTATTTTCATTTAGCTTTCTTCCCTCACTTTCTGTGGTACTCCTAGCATCATCTTTTTCATGTATCTGGAGTGATAATAGTACTAAGTTTTTTTTTTTTTTTCCCCACATTTTTGGCACACCACTCTTCTATCATGGCTCCCCTAGAGGCAGAAGCAACAATTGCTTGTGGTTCAGAAATTTTTGTACCCTCCTTTTATAGGGGAGGGGAAGATGAGGAATATAGGTAATTCTGTTTAGGAGTAGCAAATGGTTACTAGGGAGGATGAGTGCATGAGGGAAATAGATTGACTCATTACCTGAGACACAGGTATTATGTTTAAAATGGTTTGGGCCAGATCTGGTTGTATTTTTGGTCTTCTTTCCTGCAATATATTGAGATAACAGGGAGGGTAAGAGAAGTTGATTGTTCTTTCAATGAATCTGCCTGGGTATACAGATAAAGGTAAAGCACCTCCCAAGGGCCTGATGGTCCATCATATTTCAGGAAGAAGTTTCCTGAGCTCCTTCAAAGGACATAAATTGTACGATTTAGGGTACACTTTAATTACCTCATTTCAACTTAATTACCTTTTAAATAATACCTTATCTCCAACCACATACTGTCAATTTTAAGTTTAGAACTTTAACATATGAATTTGGGAGGGGGCACAACTCACTCCCAAACAGAAGGTATTAGCAAACAAAATATATTTGCAAATAAATTTATTGAAGCATACTATATGCCAAGCAATGGGATAATTGTTTTACATACATTATTTTATATATTTCTGGTAAGGAAGTCTTGAGGTAGTTGCTGAAATATCAGCAGCAGTTAAAAAAAAAAAAAAGAGCCAGTAAAGTTTTAGTTAGAAAAGGAAAGTTAATTAACTATTAAAAACTTGCACAGCAATCTGGGCCTTGTCCAAGAGACGGCAGACCCCATGGAAAGTGCAGTTTGGGGATTCTATATACAATTTTGAGGGTTACCAGTTGCTTCTTGGAAATCTAAAATGTTGGGTTTCAAGACAGCTGCCTGTCTTCAAAAATGTCAGTGTTTCAGGCAGCTGCCTGAGTCCTCGTTTCTTGGAGCACTCTTGGTCGACAAATGACCAGACACACCAAAGTAAGGCAAGCATGAAACAAAGTTTATTGAGAAAGAGAAAGAGTTATAGACTAAAAGCAAGATTCAGGCTTACAGAACAAGATACCATTCACCACAGACAGCAAATGGGCCCCTGTTGTTGTGACAGGGAAAGGCATGGGTCATGGCCACTGATTCTCCTTTATCCTATCTGGCAGGACTAACTCATGGCTCAGAGGTCACCTGGAAACCTGAGTCTTACTACACATACAGACCTTCCAGGAGCCTCTCTGAATGGTTTAGGCGTGTGGCCGGCAATGTAGATTTAAACTAATGACATAATATTCAGTCCTAAGGCTGTTATAGTTCACTTTCAAGACTCCATTGTACCTGTTGCTGGGCTAGAGAGTCCTCTATATCTTTTTTCAGTTGGCACACCAAGTTCTGACTGGAAGATGGATAGGGCGGACCCTCCTCCCCAGGTGTGAGCAATCACTTGGTACAAAATTAAAGTGGGTCCTATCAACACGGAGGCCTATGGCTCCACCCTTTTTCTCCCTCCCAGGAGAGCTATTCTAACTAATCACATAACACTCCATACAGTGACTTGAAAAGTTGGATTATTAGAATCTCCATTTTATAAATGTCAATAGAAAAGAAGCCAAACCCTACACTTTGGGTAAACAGGAATTATACATAAAATCATGTCAATACATGAAAGGAATACATTGGTTTGGCCTCAAAAGGGACATCTCAGATGGGGGCTTACAGGTTATATTGATGGGTTTAAAGACTCTGATTTCGTTAAGGAAATGAAGCTTTGTCTAAAAGCTTGGATTTTTTTTTTTTGAGACAGAGTCTTGCTATGTCACTTTCAGTAGAGCACTGTGGCCATCACAGCTCACAGCAACCTCAAACTCTTGGGCTTAAGTGATTCACTTACCTCAGCCTCCCAAGTAGCTGGGACTACAGGTACCTGCCATAATGCCCAGATATTTTTTTGTTGTTCTTGCAGTTGTAATTGTTGTTTAGCAGGCCCGGGGCAGATTTTAACCCACCACCCTTGGTACATGTGGCTGGTGCTGTAACCACTGTGCTACAGGCACCAAGCCAAAGGAAATCTGTTATATAGAGACAAGCCACCAGCCATACACCCAGACACAAGTGATTTTTTAGTATAAATTGAGGACCTACAGATTTGTCTTGAATAGCCTTAGGCCTGTTAGTGAGTTACAAAGGACCTTTCCAAGAAAAGAGGGGAGCAGCTGCTCATGGCCAGCAACTCAGCCTTAGGATATATATCCTCTTGGCCAAGAGGGGGTTATTCAGTAGCAGAGAGCTTAAGATTTTATTTAGTTCACACAAACAAGAAAACTTGGGCTCAAAAAGTTCAGTAACTTTCTCAAGGTTATAGAAAATAAATGATCAAAACTAGATGTGTACATAGTACCGTTATGTTCCTACAAAGGTGAAGGGAACTTTCCTTGTACTCTCGGAAGGTCTAATAACTTGAGTCTCTGGGATAAACTAATAGTAGACAGATTAACAGGAGAAAAAGCATGCACATTTATTATGTACATATGCATGGGAACCTCACAAAGTGTAAAAGGCTGAAAGAAAGGCCAGATGGTTGAAGCTTAAATAGCTATAGAGGGAAACAGGAGCCTGGGGTGTCTCAGGGTGAGGTGACTCCCATACACAGCTGTGGGGCGTGAGAGGAGGATACTCATGATGGACAAAGGTGTCATTCATGTAGATTAAGTCTCTCAGGTGGCAGTTCTCAGAAAAATGTGTGGCATCAGTCACCTTTAGTCTTTGTCCCTGTGTTAATCTTCCCTGTTCAATGAGATTGTGTGGAGGAAGTCTAATGATGATTTCATTTTTCTTGGAGGGACTTCCCTTAGTCAGATAAGAGAATTTCAGAGAAAGCTCCTCCTTGTGCTTGGGGAAGAAAGAGAGGTGAGAGACTAGAATGCCAGAGAAGACCAGAGAGACCTCTGTTATTCTTTAGTTGAAAGCCACCAGCATGCAAAGCACTATACTTGGAGGTCTCATTTCTGAGTCCCAGCACTCTCTCCAGTTTACCCAAGGTCAAGAGCTGCTTGGCAGCCCATGCAGACCTCCCACTTGATGGTGCAGCACTCTATTGCACCAGTCAGCATACAATATTAAATAAATCCATAATCAAGCAAACGTAGTGTTTACTACGCTGCTTATTGGAGACAAGGGATTTATTTTTGCTTTCTTTTACTTAGACTTTTTAATTTTTCCAGAAACAGAGAATGTTGAATTAGGATGAGAACTTGAAAACTATTACTACTTTGTTTTACAACTCAACTAATTAGGGCTATTGAAGGGATATATACAGGTGGGATAACCAACCATTCCCATTTTCCTAGAACTGAGGGCTTTCCTGGGATAGGAGAGTTTTTGTGCCAAATATGAGACAGTCCCAGTTTTAGAAACAGAAATGGTTTTAGAAGCAAAAAAAGAAAAGAAAAATAGTCTTAGGGACCAGAGAGCCAGGCCCTGTGCAGAACTCGCTTATCAGTTCGAACACAACTGATAGAGACTGATATGCAAGTGGACAATGAACAGACCTCATATAAAATAGAACTTTGACCCACAACCTGCAGTAACCCACCCAGGACACCAGCTACTGATCTACAATGAACAACCCAGGAAGCCAATCTCTTAAAAGCTGGACTTGCAGAAACCCAGGTTGCTATTCTAGTGACAATCCTATCTTCAGTGACAATCTAGGAAGCTAAACAATAACTTCTGTAACAGTCATCCCCAAATGGTCAAGATTAATAAATAACTGACAGTTTAGTCCCTGCTTCCAAATTAGGACCACATAGAGAAAGCTGGGTATGCAGCTCTAACCAACCAAAAAGGATGCCCAGATTCTGGTGAGCTCACATATGGCTTCCCAGGGCCAACAGCCTCCAACGAGGGCACACCCGAAGCCTTTCCTTTTTTACACTGTAAAGCGGTGGTTCTCAACCTTCCTAATGCCTCGGCCCTTTAATACAGTTTCTGTGGGTCACGACCCACAGGTTGAGAACTGTTGTTGTAAAGCTTTTCCTCTTCTGTGCCCACCTTTGAGTCTCTGTCAAAAAGCAAGTGATGGTACAGACTCTCTTGCTATAGCAAGCTCAGAACGAACAGCCCTTACTCTCCTCATTTGGTTGGTTTTTGTTTCCTTGCATGCTCCATCAGCAGGACATATCCCCAACTCTCCAATGTCCCGTCAACGTAGGGACTCATCACTTGACACTTACCATTTTCACCTGTCTTGCTTCCCTGGAAAATGGACCCTCTCATCCTTATGGTCTCAAGGCTTCTGTTTGCTGCCTTATTTCTGCCTCCCTCAAGTGTCAAACCAAGGTAGGCAATCAAATTTCTGGTAGAATTAAAGGATTATTCTGGTCACATTGCCAAGCAGCTATAATATAATGAAGCAGAAATTAGAGAGTGACTCATGTAATTTACCAACAGAGGGCATACACTAACCATTAGCTCTGATTAATATTTCCTATGATTAATATAGTGCCTGCACAAAGGCTCCTAGTTGCCCTTTGACACGAATACTTGTCACAGCTGACACTGATGAATGCAGAATCATTTCTGAGGAGCCAAGTTGTTATGTTGATTCATAGACCATGGAGAAGGTAATAGGTTCTTTGATTAAAACAATTGCAGAAACATAAGAACCTATAGAAATAAATTTTCCAATAGAAAATACATGAGTCCTATAAAAAGTATAAAGAATGTTTGAGTCAATTAAATTGCTATACACTTAATGAGATTTAATGTCTAAATGATACCACTATTAATTATAAAATAATTGTCTTACTATTCCTGAATCATGGTATGATGGATTTAATTGTCTAAATTCTTTGAGCTACAGTTAGTGTGTAGTAAATTATCTTTAAAACATTCTATTGAGGTAGAACAGTATGTTTTGTGGAGCAAGAATACCACTTTCAAAACATGGAACGTGAGCTCTTTTTAATATTAATCTTAGGGAGCAATTGATTCTTCAGATTTGTCAGTTACTAATTTCTTTTCCCATGATGGAAACCATCTCTGTTGCGTTTGAAGTCAGCGTTGGATAGTTTTGCTGTTGTTAAATAGTGGCAGGTACCGGAGTCCAGAAAATGACAGACATCTCAGAGTTTCCTCAGGATGAGTCACCTGGCAAATGCCGGGGCAATGAGCAGCTCTGCTGTTACTCATTGAGAGGCTCTGGAGGTGAGCTAAGATTCAAAGGCATCTTTTAGAAATAAAATAGGAAGTTGATGGGAAACCCAAATTGGACTGGATACTTTCAAAAAGGAAAAGGCAGAGATTCTGTTTCTCATAATTAGAAGTAACTAAGGAAGCTTTGAAATGGGGACAGATGAAATCCGTTATCAAAGATAGCTAGATAATGATAAGGTTTGGCCCTGATGGTAACTTGGAATAATGGGTGAAGAAGCTGAGCTTATTTTGAGGGTGAAATGAATCTTAATGTCTCACTAGCTAATAAACATGTGTCAAGTAAATCATGCAAGTGAGTGTGAAATGGATAAGGGCTGAACATCTAGGGCCCGAATGTCATGGAGTCCTCTGTGAATGGAGTCCGTGAAATAGAGTTGGCTCAAGATAGAAAGCTTGAGAGATGGCTTCCTTTCCAGGTCAACATGGAGCAGGGCAGAACGGAGGACGCAGTGACTGAGCAGCCTGGGGACCTTGGGCCACCATCTTGTGATCCAGACCCGGGAGTATTTGGAATTAATATCCAAGGGATTTAGTTCTTGTTGTAAGTTTCTAGATTACTGTATTTTTATCAGGGATCATCCAAATCTGCTTAATTTAATCTAGCAAGCTGAGACACTGTGGGACCCAGGAGATAAACCAAGGCAGAGAAAGCCTTTTTAGCTAAGATATGTGTGATGAGGTGTAGTCAGGTGAGGTGAAGAAATGGTTTCTTTCTGTGTCACCCACGTCTGTCTTGGGGCCAAAGAGTAACCCTGCACAGGTGAACTAAGAATAATTTTCCTACCTTGGTGACAGTGAGATTGGGATGAGAGGTGTAGATGTGACTAAGGATGAGGTGTGCAGATGACAGTGTAAGGAAAAAAACAACTGCACCCCCCCTTTTAGCTTTAAAAGTTACTTCATGATCTAATTAGTTATTAGGCAGTCACAGCCACGAGTCTTCCCCTGATGCTGGCACCCTGAAGACCATCATGATCCTGGACAAAAAATAAAACAATGACTGAAAAAAGTGCGACTCAAAAATGCGACGAACGCTGTTAAATATCTTGCAACTTGAGATAAGAGGGTTTTATGATGCAGACTTAGTGTCCTACAGCTTAAGAGAGGAGAGTTTTGCTATAGAGCTAGTGTCTTACAGCTTGAGATAAAAGAGTTTAATGATATAGAGTTAGTGTCCCACAACTTGAGAAAGAGGTTTTAATGATATATAACTAAAATAGTAACTTCGGGAAAGAATATAGACACTCTATATAAAAACTGCCTCTCACAGCAAGGTAGTCTTTGAGAATAATCTCCCTGCTCCTGGGATTCTGAATCTTAATAATAAAGTACAACTTTATAGTGTTTAACTCCTGGTTCCATTACCCCAGTTGTAAGAAGACCTCTTCTAGCCCAGAATCCTGGAAGGACACAGAGGAGAGCAAAGTAAAAGGGTGAAAAGCACCAGGGAAAGAATCAGGATAGCTGAGGACTTTTGGCCTCAGCCAGCCTGGGATTTTCCCCTGTACATATGTTAATATATTCAGCAGCTGGTGAGAAGTTTTATCCAGTAGGTTTTTTTGGCAGTTTTTGGCCAGGGTTGGGTTTGAACGCATCACTTCTGGTATATGGGGCTGGTGCCCTACTTCTCGGGCCACAGACGCTGCCCCTTGGTGAGAAGTTTTAAAACTCCTGGAGGTTATTGATACTTCTGCTGTTGTTGATCAATGACAAAAAGATAAATTGTATAAGCTGTAGCTTTGTAAACCCTCGGGAATACTCTGCCTCTGAATCCCACAGCAAGAATCAGAAAAGGTATAAGAATAGATTGAACTTACAGGAGAAAACTTAAAATAGTGGTAAGTGATAGAGTGGAAACAGCAAGCCCTTTTGAATTACCTTACTCCTTCTAAGGCCTCTTTCTCAGCCCTTGGTTTTCAAAAATATAGGTTTTCCTAAGCTAGTTTTCTGAATTCTTTCCCTGGAGTTAGGTTCTGAACATGTAATTTTTCTCTCTCTCAAATTTTAGTCACTGCCACCCCCTTTCCCATTTCCTACACCCACATACCTCTCCATGGCACTAACACACTCACACCCTTTTCCTGCCCTGGGCTTGTGTGGGACACTCCTGGCTCATGTAGCAGAGCACCTCACCCAGATTTGTTCCTACCTCTGCTCTGTCTGGGTCTTCCCCGAAATACCCATTGTTTCAGAGAAGAGTTGCTGAATACCATTATTCATAATTAACTACCTGCCCTAGTGAGTACACTCAGCACCAAAGAAAGACACTACAGGGATGTAACTCTATGCTGGATAGTCTCTTTAAATCTGAGTGGGTTTGAGGACAAGCAAATCACACTCAAGAAATATGAACTTGTACATCTAAATGGTTGTTGTCAACCTGGAGAAACACTATTGCCAAGAAGACTAAACTCCTATATGTCAACTGTTTTCCAAATCATATATTTGTGTATGCTAATTTTCCCTGTGGATTAAAGCTTCTTTGAGGGTGTGAATTGTTCATTTTTTTGCCTATTTTAAAATTAGTTTGCTTTTTTCCTTTTTAGTATTTATATTCTGGATACAAATATTTCATTGATTACGTGTATGTGAACACTTTCTCCCAGTCTACAGTTTGCCTTTTATTTTCTTAATAGTGTCTTTTGATGAGTAGAAGCTTAGAATCAATGAAATTTAAAATTATCTATTTTTCTTAAATTTAGTGCTTTTTTTTACGACCTCAAAGAAATCTTTGTCTTCCAAGTTTCTAGAGATGTTCTATATTTTCTTCTAGAAGCTTTATAATTTAAGCTTTTACATTGTGTTTATGTAATGAATTCAAGATGAGTATATGTAATATAAGGTAGGGTTTGAAGTTTATTTTTTCCATATAATTATTCTAGTCTTCCCAGTTCCATTTGTTTAAAAGAATTTTCTTTATCTATTGCATTGTCTAGATAACTCTGTGGAAAATCAACTGATTCTGTATAATGGGCATATTTCCTAACTCTCTAATATATTCCTTTCATTTATTTGTCTATGCTAATGACAAATTACTTTAATTACCATAGCTTATTTTAATTTTATTTGGATTAATGTATTATCTAAATTACCATAACTTTATAATAAGTCTCAAAATCAGAGAAGGTGAGCCTTCCGAATTTTTGCAGAATCATTGTTAATTTCTACCAAAAACCAAAAATCTTCAGTGTTTTGTTTGGGACTGTGTTTAATCTATGGATCAGTTTGGAAAAAATTGACATCTCAACACTATTGTGTCTTTCCATGAACATTCTATATCTTTCCTTTTATTTACATTTTTTAAATTTTATTTAAGAATATTAATAGTTTTCAGTATAGAGGTATTTTGTGTTTCTTATTAAATGTACTCTGAATTGTTTTTTATTGGTTGCTATGATTTAAAAAATATTTTCCAGTTCTTCTCTGCAAGTACTAGCCCTAGTACTATAGTTTTCTTAAGAATTTCTATATTAACAACCATGGTATCTGAAGATAAAGAAGGTTTTGATTTTACTTTTTTACTTTTAATATTATTTTATTTCTTTGCCTTATCTTATTGGAGAACTTCTGATATTTCAAGCCTGTACTATGCCTTGTAAAGTGTTTAACAGCATTCCTACCTCCACCCATTAGATGACAGTGGTATCCCTTTTATCCCAGAGTTGTGAAAACCAAAAATATCTTTAGGCATTGCAAAATGTTGCTTGAAGGGAAAATTGTCATGTTGGACTTATTTTACAATTATTTTCTGCATGTATGAAGATGACAATATTATTTTTCTCCTATATTTTGTTAATTGGGTGAATTGCATTGATTTATCTTTTCTTTCATTTTATTTTATTGCCTTTATTATTAAATCAATAATCAAAAGGGGTACAATGTGCTGGTTTCATATACAATCTGAACTATTTTCATCAAACTGATTAACATAGCCTTCCTGTCATTTTCTCAGTTGTTATATGAAGACATTTGTATTCTGCATTTAGTAAGGTTCACCTGTACCCTTCTAAGATGCGCCATAGGTGTGGTCCCACCAATTACCCTACCTCCACCCCCACATCACCTCTCCCCTCCCCTCCCTTGCCCCTTTCCCCATATTTTTGTGCTATAGTTGGGTTATACCCTTCATATGAAAGCTATCAATTAGCTTCATAGTAGGGCTGAGTACATTGGATACTTTTTCTTCCATTCTTGAGATACTTTGCTAAGAAGAATACATTCCAGCTCCATCCATGTAAACATGAAAGAGGTAAAGTCTCCATCCTTCTTTAAGGCTGCATAATATTCCATGGTATACATGTACCACAATTTATTAATCCATTCGTGAATTGATGGGCACTTGGGTTTATTCCATGACTTAGCAATTATGAATTGGGCTGCAATGTTATCTTTGATTTTAAATCAACCCTGTAATTCACTTGGACAGGATACATTATGCTTTTTATACATACCTGGATTTCAGTTAAAAATGTTTTACTTAGGATTTTTGTAGCAGGAATCAGGGTCTGATGACTTTATAAAATGAGTTGAGAAGTAGCTTTATTTGTAATATTATTCTCATCACTTCAGAAAGAATTTGTGTAAGATAGGTATTCTTGTTTTCTTAAATGTTTAAGAGAATTCTCCAGTGAACTCACTTGATTCATAATATTTTTGTGGGAAGATTTCTTGTTAAAAATTTAATTTCTTTAATAAATGCAGCTATTGAGATGTTCTTTCTTTTTTTAATTATTAAGGCTTTCTGTTTGTGTTGATTTTTGCAGTTGTGTTTTTCTGGGAATTTGTCTATTTCATTTAAGTTATCCAATTATTAAACTGCTTCTTGACTGGATCTGTCTCATGCTAATTTTGGTACATGACATTTATCCTAGGAATATACTTACATAAATATTTACAATTAAACTAACTGTCAAGATTAGTCAGATTGAATTAGAAAATTGTCCTGATTTTCCACTCCTTGTAAAGATGGCAAGTAAATAAATAAGTTGGACTCAGCGAGTAGGGCACTGACCTCATATACCGAGGGCTGCAGGTTCAAACCCAGCCCCAGCCGAACTGCATCAAAAATAAGCTGGGCGCTGTGGCGGGCACCTGTAGTCCCAGTCCCAGCTACTTGGGAGGCTGAGGCAAGAGAATCGCTTAAGCCCAAGAGCTGGAGGTTGCTGTGAGCCGTGACTCCACAGTACTCTACCAAGGGGGATAGAGTGAGACTCTGTCTCCACAAAGAACAAAACAAAACAAAACCAAAAACAAACAAACAAAAAAACCAAGGACTCTAAATAAGTATAGATTATTCAGGTTAATAATGTGCCTGAGTAAATAAGATACATGTTATACAAAGTCCAACCAAATGTGATTTATTCAAAGGAGTATAAAATCCGTGTCATATGAAAGATGAAGACAAAGTGTTATGTGCATCCAGAGCACACTGGGACACTACAGAGCTTCCAGGCAGGGACACTGGTGAGGTCTTTAAGAGGCAGAAGCAGGCTGTGAATCAGCTGGATATGGTGGGCAGAAAACACACAGCATGAGCTTGGGAGAGTGAAGGAGAGGAGTGGAGGCAGAGAGGCATGAGGCATATTTAAGGCACAGCAGTGTGGCCAATAAGATGGCGTCAGATGTGTTCGAGAACAGGGATTATGGGTGCCTGAGGGATGGTGCCCTCAGGCTCTTCCAAATCGGAGTAGACACTGCAACTTTAGGTGATAGGGAATCAATGGACTTTTGAGTTGAGAAAGTGAGGATTTTCTCAGCAGGAAGCCTCAAAAAAGCAATTTAGCCTCTCTGGGGCTCATTTTCTCTTTTGTAACATGAAAATAATAATACCTTCCAAAGAGGTTGTAATAATTAGAAACAAAGTACTTGGCACAGTGCCTGGTCCATAGGTGTTCAAATAATTGTAATTGCTAAGTTAATGATCATGACGACACTGATGGAAACAGAAGGTGTTGCCAGGCACCGAGTTTCAAATCCCCAAGCTCATTATCAAATCTGTATTTGGGATGGAATTCTTGGCTGACTGCAATTATCAGGCTCAAGAGACCCTTGCCACTCTGCTGCCACAATGAGGTATGACCCAGGAAACAAGAGTTCCACCCCCATGAGTCTGAAGGTGAACCGAGCTTGGGCAGACCCTCTGCGGGGCTCGATTCTGCCACCTTGCCTCCACTCAGAAGTGCCGCTCTGGTGACAAAGAACTCCCTCTTCTCCTCCCCTGTGTGACACACCCCTAAGGATTTCCTAATCACTGCAGCAGATTCCGGAGCTCCAACTCTGGAGTTCTGGGAAGAGCAGCTCTCTGCAATTTTTTCCCCTTTAGACTCCCCATGAGTCATTTTATGGATGAAATACATCTGAATTGTGTCGTAGCTATGGCATATTTTCTGCGAATGTTCACTTCTTATGAGAAGGTGAACTCATTTACCTTTCACTTACTTATTGATTGATGAAACAAACAAGTATTGTTTGTGTGTGCCAAGCACTGGGGTTAAGTGGGCCCTGAAAATACACTGACAGAGCAGCCCGCAAGCTAAACACTATGTAAATGCCAATGATATGTATATATTTGTATATTTATGTGCATGCACACGCTCTCTCTCATGAAATGAAAGGACATTTCACGTGGGAGGTCAAAGTCAACGTCTACATGTGCTTGTGTCTCTCCAGGCGTACTTATGTGGCACTGCCAACGCCATCTGCTCTGGACCAGAAGGACTACTTAATAGGCAAAAGCAGCTGCCAGCTTAGGCTCAATGTACTCTTTCAGTTCCCTCCAGGATGACCTGGTATGACCACCCTTTCTAGGTAAAGAGGATTCTATCTCCATTCGACAATAAATCCTCGACCTGACAAAAGAGAGGTCATGTCAACCTGGCTGACTTTAGGTCACAGGAGGTTACAACTTGGTACTACAAAGCCAAGGCCAGTGTGTGGATCAGATCACTCAGAAGGGTGAGTGCAGGTTAGTTTGGTTTGGGAGCTGATTTTTTGTTATCAGCATTTCAATACCTTTGATTCGAGGTAATATTGCTGAAATACTGACATGTCTTCATTTTTCCCTGATATTTGGAGACACAGTGAAATGTGATGGTTAATCCATAGGAAGAGGGCACAGGTGAGGGGGAAGGTCAAGGTTGGCTGAGGAAGGAAAGACAATAAAATTTATTGAGATCAAGTTTTTCCACTCTTGCAAAATGAGGACTTAGAATAAAAATTAATTTCACTAAAAGAAAAAGAACTTTAAATCTCTTACATACTTGAAATTGTGAGATGAGAGTTGTAATTGCCTCAGATACTTTTGGGGATTTGGTCTGGTATGAATAGCAGGCAACTTTGGCAAACTGCTTAATAAGGACAGCAAATACAATTGTACCGTAAGAAAATGCTTAAGCAAAGAGAAAGCAAGCTTGTTTACAATATTTGCACCCATTCCTATTCTCTCTTTACTTCAAAGAGTTAATCTGTATATAATATTTAGTCTACTGTGTTTTGAAAATATTGCATAAAATATTTTATTAAAAATTTAACACTTTAATGTCATGTTTATTAACGTGGAGAAATGGTCTCGATATAGTGTTCAATTAACAAAACAGATTATAGGTTAAACTAATGTTAAATTATTAACACTAATGTTTTAATGCTTTAGTGGCATTAAAATTTATATATATTTGAAATTATTTTATTATAAATTAATTTATATTAATTGCAGAAAATTTAGAAAATAAAATTTAAAAAAGATAATTCTAAGTGGAAATAATCCCTAAGTAGTATAATTAGCCCTGAATTATGGACAAATGTTTTACCACTAAAAACCTCTTTTTTGGATCATGCCCATAGCTCAGTGGGTAGGGTGCCGGCCACATACACCGAGGCTGGCGAGTTCAAACACAGCCCGGGCCAGCTAAAAAACAACAATGACAACTGCAACAAAAAAAATAGCCAGGCATTGTGGCAGATGCCTGTGGTTCCAGCTACTTGGGAGGCTGAGGCAAGAGAATTGCTTAAGCCCAAGAGTTTGAGGTTGCTGTGAGCTGTGACATCATAGCACTCTACTGCGGGTGATAGCTTGAGACTCTGTCTCAAAAAAAAAAACAAACAACAAAAACATCTATTTTTCTTTATCTTTAAAATGGAGATAATAATAGTACCTTCCTTATAGGACTGCTGTATTTCGTGTAAATATGTTTCTCACAGTGTTGTGCATATTATAAGCACATATTCATAATTTTATGCCAATTTCAAGAAAGCAATATCAACCTATACAGATTGTTCTGTAACCTGGTTTTTTTTGAACCGAACAATATATCAGGACCATATTTCCATGTTAATAAACATAAATCTGCAGTATTATTTAAAGAACTACTTAATCCATCTTTCTATAACTGTGCCACGCTTATGAGACATTTAGATTGTAAACCTAACTTTAATTGTTGTATAATATTACGACTTAATTACATACTGTATTTAACACCTTATGTTGTCTAATCTAGCTGCTTTAGGGAAATGAGGTTATGATAATAATAATAAAATGTACTTCTCTGGCTCTCTTCCATCTTTCTTTTGTAAGACTTCAGGCTTTCTTCAAAAACTCCTCCTTTCATTCCCAGGAGTTTTTGAGAGATTCTTCCATCCACTCAAAACCCAAATATAAAGTACATACCATGCTCCAGACAGTGCATATAAAGGAATAATAAGAAAAGTAGACACAGCTGCTGCTGTCTTGGCATTTCCAATCTCAAAAGGGAAACCAGACTTTAATCGAATAATCACTCAGGTGTCAAACTCAGACCAGGCTAAGTAATGTGAAGACAGAGCGGAGTGCCCTTGAGTAATGGCAAAGGGCTTACCCTAGACTGTGGCTCACGGCATGTCTCTGAGGAAGCGCATGATGGAGATGAGACTGAAGTGTGAAGAATGTCCCTAGGTCTGGGGAAGGCTTCAGGAGAAAGAGGGTTGCCTCTGGCAGGAGAAACAACAAGAGCAACAGCTCTGTGTCAGCAGAGTGAGGTATGCTTGAGGAACCGGAGAACACTTGGCTATGGGTGAATATGTGTGAGGACCACACGTGCAAAGCCAAGTTGGCAGTGTACCATCCACGTGTTTGGAAGTGTAGCTTTTATTGTTATTCAGGTATGGTGGGGCCAATGGGTCGGGAAATACTTGTCATTGGAAATTAGTCGGTTATACTCACACCTGCAAGAGGAGGGGGCACGTCACACCATGGGTGGGGGGCACACAGGAAGCGCAGGAAGTATCAGAGTCAGTGGGGGGCAGAGAGATTGATGGGGAAACATGGGAAGGAAGAGCCTTTACTGTGATTTCCATGGGAAGGAACAGGAGAGGCAGGGTATGCAGCCTTAGGATTGGCTAGTTTGAATCACTGCAGCAGGCTGTAGGGCATCAGGGCTGTGCCTAGTTTCCTGATGCTTGGCACTAGGGTGATTCGGGAAGAAGTACAATGGCCCTGAGAGTGAGAGGCCAGTAGAGGAAGTTGGGGGTGTGAGATCTGAATTGATTAGTTTGAATACAATGGACACACCAACAGGTTAGTTATTTGCAACCTCTAGGAATCATCTAGCTCTAAGAGGGAATGTCCCTTCAGGGTCAGCAAGGCTCCTCGATGTCAAAACACTACAATATACAAAATAAAGGCGTTAATAATCCTGTATGTTTGAAGAACATAAGTGGGGCCAGAGTGGCTAGAGTGCAGTTAGCAAGGGGGACAGAGGATAAAGAAAGATGATATTTCTCAATGACTCTGAGAGACTTAGTAAAGACAGATCTTTCTGATATTTGCAGCCTCTTTTCAACTTGGGCACAAACATACAGCTGGAGTAGAAGTCAAATCTGGGTAGCAGAAACACCTGCACTCGATGTGTCCCAACAACTGAGGTGCTGATACCAGGCTAAGCCTGGATGCTGAATCATCTCTTTTCTGGGGAAATATATGTATATACATATACACACACTCACACTTTTTTTTTTTCTTATTACATTCTTTAGTCAAATAGATCCAAAAACATTGCTTCTCACAAGGGAGCAGTTTTAGCATTCAAGGGCTATTTGGCAACATTGTGAGCCTTTTCTTGGTTGCCAAACTTGGTGGAGGGTGCTACTGCCATTGAGAAGGCAGAGGACAGGGATACTCCTAAACACAATAGAATGCATGGGACAGTCCCTTACAGCAAAGCAATGTCATTCCAAATGTCAATGTGCTGAGGTGGAGAAATACTGCTCTGAATATTCACATCTTGGATGTGAATGGGGCCAGGATTCAAGCCTTGACCTTACACAAAATATTTTATCACCAACAATGATGCTGCAGTGGGCATATCATACACATTATTTTTATAAATCTTTCTTTTGTCCTCAAAACATATCTTATTTTTCTTCTCCTGGCTTCATCTCTCCATTTCTATTGTTGGGAAAGGAGGCTTATGTGGAAAGAGTTCCTTAGTTTCCTTTCTCATAGCACAGTTGCAAAACCCTTCAAATATTCTCTTTTGTTTGTTTTGTTCATTTTTTGAGTCTCACGATTACTTTATGAGATCCAGTCAACTAAAAAAGTCTTTAATAACCACTTACCATGTGTGTTCAGCATGTGTTCAACCTCTAAAAATCCAGCACAGCACCTGACATAATATACATAGGTCTGGCCCATGAGTACATACAGAATCCTATTTACTTCTCCCATTAGCCCTACAATGAAGGAATTAATGTACCTCATCTTACACAAGTAAATAGAGGTTTGGAGAGTTGAGTCATGATCGGGATATATTGGATTTTAACTCAGGTGCACAGTCTGACTCCAAGGCCATGGGACTTCCCTCACTACCTCTCAACTGATGGAAGCCAGGAAGCATGAATCTTTTTAGCCCATTAAAAACTGTGCTCCAGTTGGCTCTTTCAATTTGGGAGGCTCCATTAAACTCTCAGCCTCCCCCTAAATCAGTAAGCACAGTCTTGGATGGAGGGGAAAATGTTAATCAAGGGAATAATAAGACTTCATAATAGTTTGACCCCTGCTATGCCAGGAAGAGCTGGCTTCTGAAATTGTGGACTACTACTTACTTGACACCTTTGCTGAGGTGCTGTAAAATTAGCAGTTAGGGACAACCATAATGGGGGGATATTTTCTGATACTACTGAAGTTCTGTTCTATACATTATTCCCTGGGAAAATTAAACAAATTCTTACTGAGCCTCAGGTTAGCCCTGAATTTCACAGAAGATTTAAAAACTCATCACCAGCAGGCCTATTCTTGTTCTCAGGAGAAATTTCTAATCCTCAGATATCAGCCTCTTCCTTACCCTTAGAAATATTATACCTCCAAGACTATTGGCAGTTTCTTAAAAAATGTTTTATCATTTTTTATTGTTTTAATGGTCTTATTTCATTATGCCCTTATTCTCTTAAAAAATAAAATGAGCTATCTAGTCAAACAAGCTTTGGAAAATGCATAAAATTGCCATGCTGTGGTATAGCTAAAAAAGTAAGTGCAGGAGAGTGATGTCAGCAAGATGGTAAAATAGGAATTTCCAGTACTGGTCCTTTCATATAAATATCATTTTGAACAACCATCTAACACTATCACAAGAGCTAAGGAATCCATTTGAGAGACTGTGGCACTTTGGTAAAGTATAGATGTAAGAAAAGACAAACTGAAGAGGGTAGGAAGGACAGTTTCACACTACCCGCATCATCCTTCCCCAAACTCAGGTCCGTGCCTGTTCCTGCAGAGACAGGTACCAGGCCCACTTGCAAGGACCCAGTCACCAGGCCAGTCATTAGCAAGGAGCTAATCTTGCTCCTGAGAATCAAAAATGAGTGACTGAGGCCAGGATCTCAATCAATCAAAGTTTATTAAAGCAGGTTTAAGGCACATCCAGGAAAAACACAAGCCACAGAATTACCTGTAACTGTTTTTTCAAAAGAGATTTTTAGGAGGTTTAGTATTTATACATTTTCTTAAGAGGGGTGAAGGAGGCAGAAAGTGGGAAAGGCAGGCAGTAAGACAAATGGTTATATTCTTGTGAGACTTCAGTTAGTACCTAGGAAATCTATGGTTTACTGATGATAATCTATGTTTTACTGAAGATTTTAAAAGAAAAAGGGAGTAAATAAAGAATAAATTATGCAAATCTCCCTGGGTAGGTGGAAGAATGATTGATCTTGTCTTGTGTCTGTTTTGCACCTAGGAAGACAAACTTGTAATCAACATCATTAGTGTGGAATCTAACAAACTTAAGTTTTAGAAGCTAGACTCAGCCTGAAGACCCAGTGTTACAATTTGAACGTCCTTGTTTATGTGAGGCCAGCAAAGAATTTTGTTATAAATGATCTGTGGAGGCCGTCCCTCCTAGAAACCTGAGACATTTTACCATTCCATGGGGATATGGTTAATGAATGTTAGTAACAGTTATTCATTTGGAAGAAAGTGTTGCATGATTTGGCTTCTAGGCTTGATCTTCCCTTTTGCATGAGGAGTTGAGGAGTCTTGTGACTTTTGCTTTCCTTTATGTTTCTGTGGATCTAGGCACGAGGCCAGGTTACTGAAAACTCCAGCAGCAAGCCAACCCATAGACCTCACCAAAGTCTCTGGACAAGATGACAGCTAAAGAACTCTTCCTGCTGAAGCCAGTTTGTGAAAACTTAAAGAGGTGCTTATTTCTTCAAATGTGCAGACACCAATGCAATGCAAAGCTGCAAGGATCATGAATAATCAAGGAAGCATGATAGCACCAAAGGATCAAAATAAAGCACATGTAATCAACCCTAAAGAAATGGAGATCTATGAACTGCCATGAAAAAGAACTCAAAGAAATTTTCATAAAGCATTTCAGCTAGTGCAAAGAGCACAGATAGACAATGAAATAAAATCAGGATCATAATACGTGAACAAAATGGGAAAGTAAAGAAAGATAGAAACCATAAGAAGAACCAATCAGAAATTCTGAAGCTGAAGAACACAATAACTAAACTGAAAGATTCCTACCTATCAGGTATAACAAAACTATTCAGGTGATGGGAACACTAAAAACTGTGATTTAAGCATTAGACAAGATTTCCATGTAACAGAAATATTTGTACCCCCTTAATACTTTGAAATTTTAAAAAAAGGTGTTCCATGAAAATGGCAGCCAAAGAAATCAGGGGTGGTTATACTTATCAAATAAAATAGAAGAGTTTAAGTCAAAAATTCTCACAAGAGAAAAAGCCATTATGTTAAAGGAGTCAACTCATCAAGGAGATATAATAACTGTAAATATGTGTATATGCATGTACATTGGAACACCTAAATATACAAAGCAAATGTTAACAAAACAAAAGGGCCAATAGACAGCAATTCCATATGATCAGCAATCTCACTTCTGGGCGTATGTTTAAAGAAGATGAAATCAGTGTCTTGGTGAGCACTCTGCATTGTTGCAATAGCCAAATATGAAACCCACTCAAGTGTCTATCAATGCATGAATAGATGAAGAAAATGTGGTCTATAATGAAATATTATTCAGACTTTAAAAAGAAGGAAATCTGTCAATTTCAACAAGGATGAACTTAGAGGACATTGTGCTAAATGAAACAAGCCAGACACAGAAAGACAAGTACTGCATGATTCCACTTATGTGTGAAATCTCAAGAAATCAAGCTCATAGAAGCAGAGAGTAGAATGGTGGTTGCCAGGGGCTGGGGGAGTAGACGAGATGGGGAGATGTCAGCCGAAAAACACAAAGTTTTAGTTACTCAAGATGAATAAATTCTGACTAATATAAAGCGTGGTGACTATAGTTGGTAATACCGTATTATATGTTTTAAATTTATTAAGGGAGTGGATCTTAAATGTTTTTACCCCCTCCAAAAAAATAGGTGATGGATACATTAATTAATCTGATTGTGGTAATAACATCACAATGTTTGTGCATAGTAAAACATCACATTGTGCACATTTTTCTTTGTCAATTAAACCTTAATAAGGCTGGGCAGGGGAAATCAGACCCCCCAAAGATGCACAAAACAAGTTACAGACAGCACGTAAAATGTTATTTCAACTGTGTTATAAAAATAAATAGACTTTAGCATCCATAAAATACATTTGGACTGAAAAATGGCTGTCACAGGGTAAAGGAGTGATGTGGTTAGGAGAGCAGCAAGACATAGGAGATGTTTACTTTTTAAAGGTTTTGAATACCTTATCCACTTTCTCATGTGGAATTCTCCAGGTGTCAAGATGTTATTTACAAGGCTCGTGCCTTGGATGTAATTTAAAACACTAAGCTCTTGGTTTACTAAAGGTTGTGCTTTAATTACAGAGACTCCTAATAGCATAAACGAACTGTTTCACAAAACTGCTTTTTCTATCAGAGACTTGCACTCAGTTTTCAGAATCGCTCAACCTTTCACCAAAGAATGTAGTGAATCTTCCACAAAACCAGTGCATCCCCAAGGATGATGAAAGCAATGCCTCAAACCAACTAGGCTGATGTCCACCTAGTTGGTGCGAGTTTCTCTTGACTTCTGGTAGGGTTGACAATTATCTCTAGGTGTAAAAGGCTTTTTTTCAGCGTCTGTCACTACCCTAGGAAAATAAGATAAGTCATTTATCTGAGTGCCTGACCACAGCTGAAAGCAGAATCGGCAAGACTTTGCCATGCCAGGCTTGCCAAGCAGAGCTCTGTGGCACTACAAATGTACCAACCAGGCAGCCAGAGCACCTCCAGGTCATGCCATTCACTCCACACCCACGACTCTCTTTCTTCTTCTCATCCAACTTTTTTTTTTCCATGACCATACTGCAGTCTCTGCTGAAACTTAAGAAAGACTAAAAATCAGAGACACCTGTTGTAGTTGGAAACAACCATGTTTTCTGTGTGATAGTGGCCGTTGAGCTTGACAGCTGCACAAATGCAAGGCCAGTCAGGGTTCATGTCAATAGAAGTATCTTCTCTGGAAGAAAAATGCCTTCAGAACCTCAGATCCTAAGCTGTTGCTGTGGTTTTGTTTGTTTGTTTTTGCAGAAAGACTATTTTCTCATCTGTTTCTTTAGATAAGCACATACACACACACATAGATCATAGAGCTAGCAGTTCATCGAAAATGTCAAAGTGGGGAATCATAAAAATAATATTATATATTTAAATACTTTATTTTATCTTAAAATATAAAAGTCTATTTGTTTTCCAGTGTCTAATGAAAGGACAACATTTATTTTTCACATGAGCACACTGCTTGGAGTTCTGTTATTGCCATTTTTGTGTGAATGCCACTTCCAACATATCATATTCCAGACTGGATTTCTTAAAAGTAGAAATAGTCCCTACAAATGATCTGAGAGTCATTTTTTAAATAATCTTTCCCCAAACAGTTAACTCACCCATACACAATTTCTCAGCAGCATTTTTAGTGACTTGTTTTCTAATACTAATACTCTTTCATATTCATAGAAAAAAGGACTCTCTTTTCCCGATATTTCACTGGTTTATATAATATGTAATTAACTGAATATAATCAAAAGGACAAATACGACTGACATTGATTCACCTGGGAACAAATTCCAATTGCTCCTTGGACAGTGAGTATCTCACCTGGAGGGGGCAGGAGGGCAAGTGTCTGTGAGAGTGGCCAGGGGCCTGGCACGGCTAGCTGAGGAGGGCGTCTGTCAACACCTCCTACTTAACTCTGGGAGAGGGTGATGTATAGTTCGCTTCATGGAATGTCTGCTGTTCATGAATTCCTTTGGTGGGTTTTCAGCACATTATCAGCAGCATAACCCTTTCTTCAGATGAGATCTTACACAGAACAGGATATCCGGCCAAAGTGGAGGTGTTCTGGAGGAGTTGTTCATCCTCTCTGTTCCAGAGCTCCTAAGGCTATGTGAGCACAATTTGTCACCCTCTGACGGGGTCTAGTTTTCTCACATTAAAATGATATATCAAGATCTAAAGATCTTGTGACCAGAACTCCATTTTTCTGTCTACTGAGCTTAAACTTTTTTTTCCTGCTACATCTTCTATTATTTCTTCCCCATGTAACTTGCAGCTGTCTCTCGTGGGATCTTTGTGCCAGCTGATCATCTCTGAGTAGCATCCCAGCAGTGTTTACAAAAGCCCACTTCCTTGAGGTCAGCCCTGGCTCTTGGCCCAGAGGTTAGGAAGGAGCATAGTAGTATGCCTGGACTTGGCCCTTACTCGAGACAGTTTAGTGAATTGTCAGGGACCCCTGTGAATCAGGTGTGTGGTGAGCCAGGTATGACTTTCTTTCTGACCTTTATTCAGGACTTTCACTTCTTTATAATTCATGGGACTAAGAAGTATTTGCATTGCTAAATTCATAGTCCCTGACTTTGCCTTCAAATTGCTTCCAGGGGTGGTAATACCCAAACTGGGCTTGATCAAAAAAAGGTGGTGAAAGGGAGAAAGGGAGTATCAAATGCAAAAGCCTTCACTTGGGCAAGCATCGTGTTACTGAAGCAAAAGAGTAGAGCAGGGGCCAGAGTCATGAAGGTTTTTGCAACCAGGCTAAAGAGTGTGATTTTTATCCTAAAGGCAGTTATTAAAGTTAAAAGCAAGCAGGAGAGTGATATGATCAGTTTGTGACCTAGATGGGTCATCTTGTCAACACTAGAAAATGAACAGGGGTTGAGGGAAACTGAAGGCAGAGAGACCAGACAGGAGGCTGTTAGAATAATTCAGGTGAAATACTATACAGGCCTGAACAGTGATAATACCAACAGAGAGAAGGAGACAGATTTGAAGGCCTTACGTATGCCTGTACTCAGAACACTTTCCAGTACTAACAGATTCAAGTGGCCAAAACAATTTTAGGAAACATAAAAGAGAGTGTAGATTTCACATGTGATCAAGTTTCAGATTCAGTTTCAGGGAATATTCCAGAACTTCTAGTTTTCCTAGCAGGGCTGCTATGTATAGCCTGGCAGGCTGTGCCCTGAACAACTTTAGAGGATGCTATGAATATAGATTAGAAGGAGTTTTGCCCCTTTGAGTTGTACAATGCTACAACCTTTCTTCTTATGGTTATACAAATCAAAATTGTCAGAGACAGACTATGAAGCGTCTCGAGAAATGTTATGTCAGGTATATAAGCCCTTGGATCAAATGTAAGATTCAAATATCCCTTGCTCCACACAGGTGCTGAGGGAGGTAAGAGAAGAGTGCGGATGGCAGGAGGGCTCTCAGGCAGCTGGGGAAGAACCTCAAAGGGGGGTCATGCAAAGCCCTTGGCATCAAAACAGGCAGAGGCAGAATGTCCACCAACGTGGTATAGCCTGGGAATGCCAGAAACCTGCCCCACTGAAGACACCCTGCCACACTGCCCAATGCAGGGGCTCGGGACATAGAACATAGAGGGACAAGGAAGAGCCTCCAGGATGACAAACCCCTCAAAAGCATCTATACTCACAATCCAAGAGATGTTTTCTTTCCATTGTCCATTTGGAAAAGCCTGAGGTACATGTACTTTCCTTTACTGCACGTTACTCAGTAAGGATTATAAGACTTCTAGAAGTAGAGCCTTGGTTTGCAATTGACAGCATATCTGGAATATTTGAAGAAGCAAGTAAGTATGTGTAATTGCCTTTCAGTTTACAGAGTAGATATATTTCTGATAAGGTGTGGATACACTATATACAAACCAAATCTTATTTTTAAATAGTAGTTTTCATCATTGTGATATTCTAAACATGTATAGCCATGGTGTTCATTTAAAAAATTATTTAATTATTATATACCTGATAGAGTCCAAAAGAACAGCATTTTAACCCAAAGGGGAAGTCTCTAAAAGAGAAAAATTACAAATAAATATACACATGCTATGTACATCATAATATCAGCACCTAACACGTATAAGTATCTGACATATACCAGATATGTGATGAATGTTCACCAAATTCACAAATAAATGAGTTCATGTAACCAAGAGCTTCTACACAAATAATCTCATTTTATCTTAACAAGTCTGTGCAGAAGCTCAAAAAGTTTAACTGACTGTAAGTTGTCAAGGTGACAGAACTAATAAATGGTGTCACTGGGACATTAATTGAGTTTTTTTTTTTTTTTGATTCCTCTTATGGCTTAAAAGGTGTTTGTATGAATTTTGTTCTGCATAATACTGATTTAAAGGAGCCTCTTGAGAAATTATCTTGTAAAGGAAAAAAACATGCCTTAATTTACATTTGGTAAGTTAAAAAAAAATTGACAGGGGGAATTTTTCTAGAGTAAGATTCTCATTCACTCATTTTGAAGACGGAATAATTGAGTACATAAAGAATGCAAAAATAGTTGGTAGCCACAAAAATAGAAAAAGAAACAGAGCTAAAATACACCCACCCCCAAGTTTATACTTCTTAAAATGCTTCTTAATTTCCCTTCTTTTGGCCTTTTTGTAACACTTCTCTCATATTTAGTTAGAATTATATAAAACCTTTTTCTTTTTTCTATCTTGTAGGCTGAAAGATTTGTTTTGTAAAATTGTTACCCTATTTGTTGGGTTGACTGATAAACTAATAAAGCAAAAATTTGCTGGAAAGGAACAAACAGCCTCCCCCCAAACCAAATGTTGTATATGACAGATGGAGGGGGCTTGATTCTCTGGGGCTCTGAGCTTTCTTTTATGCAAACATGAAAGCAACTGACTCCAATGGCAGGGGGAAGCTCTCCAATATACCACACAAAGTAAATCCTGTCCATTTGTGATTATTCAGATGTCCACATCTCTTTCACCAGCACGGGGACCTCTTGGGCTAAAGTCAGCTTGAACCATCACATCCCCCTTGGTGATCCCCATGGCTTCCATTGGAGATCAGGTTGCCTGGTTCCTGTCCTAAGCCGCCGTCGCTGAGCTTTGCACACTTGGTGTGCTTTCTCTCCTCTCTTTTTTTAGGTGAGCGTGAACATGAAGCCCAAGGATCAGGTGCTGGCTACAGAACAGAGAGATTTAGTTTCCATCAAGATCAAAGGTGAACATGAACCCCAAATGACCACACCTTCACCACTAAGGTCCTGTCAGACAATAAAACAGGACACATCTTTGTAGTTGGATCAGCACACACTGCTTAGCAGAATTTGTATAAAGCAATGCACTGTCTTAGTGTGTCCTTATTTGACTGGTGAAAAAGTGTCAGATCATGGACTCAGCAGCGTGGGCTCAGATGGCATTTTCCAAGAACTACAGAAACCCCAACCTTGTCTTTGGTTTAAACTTTATTTATTCAACCTGCCCTGATTCAGAGGTCTTTTTCTTCAAGTTAATTTACCGAAAATCACTGAGCAGGAACTGATTGAATGTCAAATTTTAAAACAAAAAGAAAAATTTGCTGATTGTTTTAGTTGACAAAAGACGGTCCAGTAAGATATAAATACATACACACATGCATGGAAATTCTGGTGGCCATGACCATGTACTCCCCAGCAAGCAAACTGCAAATTCACAATGGTGTTTACTGAAGCGCACTATATTTAGAAAAGGCAAGTCTAATAGAGCTTGGCTTTGAAAGCCGCTTGATCCTCCCTTTCATCGCTGTGTGTGGAGAGGACTTTGGCCAGCCCTGAGCTGGGAGAAATCACCACCAGGGCTTCCACCGCACGGACCTCCGCTCTTGTGACCAAACATAGCCTTGTTGCTTTGGGAAGGTTTGCATAAAAAGGGATTGATTTTCATTTGGTTCTGCACATGGACTCACTGAGCTGGCCTGGCAGAAAGGAAGAGAATAAGAAGGTGGAAAAAAAATTCTTAGGCAGTTCTGGCCAGCTTCCAAGAGCTTCAAACTGACAGCACAACTGGTTTAATCTGGTTCTTTAGAGCTGAAGACACGCTTAGCTTTCAAGGCCAGAAACTCAAGACTTAACAAGTGATAACCTGAAATTCTGAGTCTTTTTCTAGTAGAAAACAAAAGCAAACTACTATGCTCAGACTCTTCTGCACTTAAAAGTATAAAAATTGCAGAAGTAGTAGTCCTTGACCTTTAATTAAATTTTTTTTTATCTAAATTGTAAAAAGGCATGACTTTAAGAAACAATCCTCTCACATCTGTTGTTACCATCTGATTGAATTAAATCTGTTTAAGACAAAAAGATATCCCTCTTTGACATGAAATTAATTGAACTTGACCTAACATAATTGTGAATTATTTGCTGACCATTTGCCATGGACAGGCATAAATCTCAGTTTAGTCACAAACATAAAGAGCAACAGGGCCTTTAGTCTACTCAAGGCCCTCACTATCTAGCAAGGGAGACATACATTCGTGACCATATAAAGATATATATTCTAATTTTCATATGGTGTGATGAGCCTTATGTATAAGGTACATAATGGGAAAGATGTTATGAGAATAAGAAAAAGTAGCCTTGAATTCAGCCTACGGTAGGGCAGAAGTTACTTAAGGCTTCACATGGATATTAATGTTTAAGTTGGACTTTAAAGAGATAGTATCCAACAAGAGTCAAAAGTAAGCAAGATTAAGCGAGGACGCATAAAACACTTGCTAGCAGTGAGGCCAGCTCTGGTCGGAGAAGGTGGCTGGGCCAGAAACAAGATCGCTCAGCTCCTACCTCCTGGTCTGAACCCCACTAGCCCTCACCTGAACTGGAGCGTGAGGACCTTCCTGCCCTCCCCTCTGTAGAAGTCCTTGCTCCAGGAGCATGAAGACTGAACCTTGTCAGTCTTACCTATCTATAGAGTGCCCACTGCAATCAGACACTCGCCAGACACCTGCAGTATATGAGTAGACAAAACATAGAGAACCTGCCTTCACTGAACTGATCCTTTAGCAGTGAGACAGTCATTCCACAATAAACACAAGCAAGCAGAAATAACTAGATTTATAGTATATTAGAAAGTAATAAGCATTATAAAAAAATTGAGCAGTGAAAGGGGATCAGAAATTGTGCAACTGGTAGTGGGTTGGAATTTTAAATAGAGCAGTCAGGATAGTACCTCACTGAGACATTAGTGTTTAAATATAGACAATAGACTGTTTATCACAGCTCAATTTACAATCGCCAAAATGTGGAAACAACCTAAATGCCCACCAGCCCCGGAGTAGGTTGAGAAGCTGTGATATATGTATACCATGGGATACCATTCAGCCATTACAAAAGATGGAGACTTTGCATCTTTTGTATTAACCTGGATGGAGTTGAAACACAGTCTTCCTAGTAAAGCATCACGAGAATGGAGAAGCAAGAATCCAATGTACTCAATTCAAATATGAAGCCAATAGACGATCTAATACATATCCATGTAAGTGAAAAACTCAAATCAATTCCAGGGAGAGGAGAGGAGGGATGGGGGTCACGGTGTACGGCACACCCGTTGGGGCGGGACACAATTTTAAGAGGGATGTTATCTAACAAATGGAACCAGTATAACCTAATTCTTTGTACCCTCAATGAACCTGAATCTATTAAAAAAAAAAAGAGAGAGAGGAAAGAAAGAAACATAGACACAAAGGAGAGGGAAGGAGTTACTGTGCTGGTGGTTGGGAGGAGAGTGATAGGCAGAGATAAGAGCACATGCAAAGAGCAAAGAGGCCATTGTGACTGGGGCAGGAGCAAGAGGAGAAGGAACAAGGATGAAGTCAGAGCTGTGGGAGGGTCACTTCCTAAAGGGGCAGGGTGCTAGGACAAGGAATCTGGGTTTACTTGGTCGGAGATGAGTCTGGGGCAGAGAAATGACATGCTCTTTGTACTTTAAATGGAAACAACCAGGTTGCAGGTTTGCGAATAGACTATCAGAAAACATGTTGAAGCAGAGAGAATGCTTTGGAGGGAGAAGGAGGCTGAGAGCAGGGGATGGGCAGGGGAAGTGTTGTGAAGTGCACGGCTTCTGAAGGCACAGCCCTCAGTGCTGGGGAAATAAATGGGCCGTGCGGTGAGACTGAGAGGGTCAACAGTGGCACTAAGGTGTTTGGCCTGAGCATCTGCAATAAGAAAGTGAATTGCTGTGCAGTGACACAGGAAAGGCTGCAGGGGAAATAGGCTTGGGAGTGAGATAAGGAGTTCGAGTTGGGGCATTAAGTTGGGGCATTTTAAATTAAGACACCTGGCAGAGATGGAAATTTGGGTTCAAGAGAGAGATGAAGAGGAGATATTCATTTGGAAATCATTGAGGTGTAATTTGTATTCATAAGACTGGGTGAGATCACAAGGTAAGCATGCGCATATGGAGAAGAAAGAGCACATGCTGAGAAAGGGTTGAGCGCAAAGGAGCAAGAAAGAGCAGTTCATGAGGCCAGAGGGACACGAAGCCAGTGCAGTTTGCTGGAAGCCAAATAAAGAAAGTTATAATCAAAGAATAGAGAATGGTCAACTGTGTCAAATGCTGCTGCAAAAAGCATGGAACTGACCTTTGCATTTAACAATGTTCAACCTATTTTTAAATTCAAGGACTCACTGGTAACTCTCATGAAAGCAGTTTTGGTGGAGTGGGGAGGGTAAAGCTTGACTGGCGTGAATCATTCAGTCTGTGCTTTAGAAGCATGTCAGCCAGACAATTCCTACTTCTGCCCTGTGCCTGATCCTCCTGGATATTTCCCTTGCTATTTTCTTATTTCTGCCTTCCTAGTGGGTTTGTATTTGGTGATTGGCCCCATTTCTATGGTTGCAACTTTGACTCCTTTAAATAATGACTATCCATCCCAGTCATAAGGCCTTTAGGTGCTTCAAAAGCAAACCCCTCCCAGCTCTCTCTGACCCTGACCTTATTTGCGTGGCTCTTTGCTACTGGATTTTTGCTGGGTTTAGAAGGAACCAGATACGAGTGTCAAAGAGCTTACTGCCAATTGAATTGCTGGCAAGGCTTTCCTGGTACAATGATCCCCCCAAACTGCTTTCCTCCCTTCAGCCAGTCTGTTTCATTTCCCTGAAGCAGATTCAGCAACCTGCTGTGACAGTCTATCCTTCCATGAAACAGGGCCCTTCACATCTGGACCAGGCCATGAGGCCTAGTTTCTTTAATAGAGAGTTAAAGAGCCTGTCTTTCTTTGAAGTCCTTTGAAACTATTTTGGCACCTTCTGATTTCAAATGTCATCCCATTCAAGAACTTATCACTAAGTTCTTATTACCAAGAACAGCTTAAATATTCATCTTATTTGCATCGCTATAAGCCAGACTCTGCTGAAAGCTAGAGACTCACAGAAGAAAAGAAGGGTTCCTAAGAGATATTGTTCATCAATGAAACATGACATGGGCATTTTTCAGGAGCTTATGCTGGCCCTTGTGTTAGTTATGTCCCATTCAATATAAAGATATGGTCATGATGACCAGTTGATGATGATAGATCCTGGGATTAAATTTCCTTGAAAATTAAGGGAAAATAAGGGGATGAGATTAGAAGGTTGTTGGATGATAACTATTAAAAGACACTGTCCAGGGAGAAAATTTAAACTCATTTCTCTTTGTCCATGTTTTTAGCCCAAATCTTCTGTGATGTTTTTCTGAAAATAAAAACAGTAGTAGCAGAGAATGGCCATGGTGCTTTGGTTTAGGCTTCCCGTGGAAACTGTGTAATGTTCACCATTTACTTATGCTAACAATGATGGACGATTTCAGAAGGTATCTGTGGAAGCCTCTGGAAGGTATCTATGATCTCTCCATCCCAGTATTCACACACTAGTGTAGTTTTTTTCCCATAGTGTGATCAATAGAAAAGGGACAGAAGTAATGCTGTGACTTCCAATGCTAGGTCGAGATGCCGCAGATTCTGCCTGGTTCTCTGTCTTTGGTCACCCACTCTGGGGAGGCCAGCTGCCAGGTTAGGAAGACACTGAAACAGCCCTATGGAGAGGCCCATATAGTGAAAAACTGAGATCGTCTACAAACAGCTGGACAGAAACCGAAATCTCCTGTCAATAAGTGAGTGAGCCATCCTGGAAGTGGGTTCTCTAGCCCCAGTGAAGCCTTCCTGTATCATCAGCCCTGCCCACATTTGTCAGACCCACACATCCACCACTGAACAGTTTCTGAGTTCCTGACTCAGAGAAACTGCGTAAAATCGTAAAAATGTGCTGTGTTAAGACACAAAATTGTGGCATAATATGTTATGCAGCAATAGATCACAAATAGTGTCATATGGGACTACCCTCTCTCCAATCCCAGTGTGCTAATAAAACAATCAATTCTATGTATCTGGTCTCTCTGCATACAATTTAATTTCCATTTGAAAATGTTTTAGAATTCTGACATTTTATCCCTATACGTGATATTTACCAGATTTTGGCGATAGCGCTTAGTGATTCAGATGTTGGGCTTTGGAGTCAATAGACTTTAGTTTAAATCACAGCCCTGCCACTCCATTGCAAGTACGACCTGAAGAAGGATGTGCCTCAGTCTTCTTGTCTGAATCATGATTATACGTCATATGAATCTAATGTAAAAGACTAATGTAAGGATTAACAGATAACTGCGAGGCCCCCCAGTGCCGTTTTCTTTCTCTATACTGACTAAAAATCAGAGGGCCTGGACCTCTCCGTGAACCAGCCAGCAGCAGGTTTTGCTACCACTCTTCAACCCAGACCAAGGCCTTGAACATTCCGAGGTAGTGATAAAGGTATTTGGGTTGTTGTCCAAAACACTGGGAAAAACTGCCCCCCGCCCTGAACCAAACTCCTAAGCCTTCATATACTCTCCAAATCCCAAATACCTCGTCACAGACCTGCCTAGGTAGAACACCCCTTTCCTCCTGCTGGCCATCCTGACGGTTTAGGTCACACTCTGTAAGTTCCCCTAAGAAATGCTTTGGACTGACGGTAAACATTGGCATTTAGTGCTTCTTTCTTTGGAATCACAACCGGACACATCTCCGTTTGGTTTGGGGTGATTCTTTGTGAGAATTCCTCTGCCATGGCTTTTTAGGGTGAGTCTAGCCTTGGGATTGATGGGACAAAACAATAATCTATGTAAAACACTTAGCACATTGCCAGTGCATTAAAAACTACTCTTTAAATGGTATTGATAATGACGGCATGATGGAAAGGCAAAAATCGCCTTGTTTTTAACCTGTAGGTAGACTTCTTATGAGGCAAAGATAGAATCTTTGCATCTGTATATTATTGTTGTCTCAGTTTGTTATCTGTTCTTTCTTCTTGAACAATCATACTTAGTTTTGCCTTTTTCTAGCTTCTTTATTGTTTTCCATAGCCCACAATAAAGTAGGTTTTTTGAAGGAATTCTCATGATAAAAGCTCATACTCTTGAGTCAATGAAGGCACAACTACAAAAATAAATTTAATTTTGGTCATTATTTTTATAGTCCTATTTATCACTCTTTTTACAGTTAGGTGACTTGATATTAAAGAGATAATGAGATGCATAAATTGTTCAAATAGTCAACTCTTTGTGGAGATGTGCAACTCTACCTTTGGCAAAGTATTGGAAAATCTTGTGAGGTTAGTTAAATCCCCATCATAGGACTAATTTAAAAAGCTATGTAGAGTTAGTTTCTTTAAAGAAAATTGGACTATGTTTTAATCCCACAGTTATATATTATTTTGGTATTCCTTTCCCCTCAAATTTCACAAATGAGAAAAGACAAGTATTTGTGACTTTGCTGCCTCTCCTGTCCTCAATTGTATCATCTTTAAAGTAAATAAGTTGAATTAAATCACCTCTAAAGTAATTCTTACAGATTTCTACTCATTCTCCAAAAAGAAAACCACAAGGCCACTCTCCACCCCCCCCCCCCACTTTGCCTCCAGAAGCTACACAGAAAAAAACAAAACAAAACAAATAAAACAAGAAAGGCTTGGCTGAATCTTCTTTGTTTCCACAGGAATATCTACAGTTAGAGGTGAGCCCTACACAGCCATTCCCATCTCCCCAGAGTGTCTTGGGTTAGTAAGTTATAAACACTTTACTAGATGGTTCTTGAAAGATCTAAACTCTTTCCTAGGATGTCTTTTGTCACAAAAGCAGTAGTAGGTACAATCACAACTAATAACAACACCAGGCTCACCATATGCTGGGCACTGTTTAACCATGTGTGTGGCCTCCATCATTCTTCACCCCACCCCTATTAGCTGCCATTATCCCCATTTTGCAGGGTTGCCTGGTGTCTCACTGAGGATTCTTTACATTGTCCCCTGCTAGACATAGGAGGGACTGTTCTTATTCTCTTCACAGTGCTCTGGCCTAAGTAAGTGAGTCATCAACATGTCATCTTCATATCAGTAACAGTAGAGCTGAACTTTTAGAAGTACAGCTCTGCAAACTCAGAACTAAAACAATATCCATTCATAGACACAGATTAAATGTGTGGTTTAAAAGTCCATTCCAAGAGGAATACACACTTTGGTCAGAAGTTGTAAAATCCAGTACTCTACTCCCCACCCATCACCCCCACTACACATCCAGATACTGTATGCACACATGAGGTGTTCACTTCTGCCACTGCATACCATGATATACGAAATGGGAAATGCATTTAATGGCTTTTTGAGAAAACCAAGTAATCACACCAAAAGTCAACCACATGAGTGAATCTGTTTATAGAACAAAGGCAGCAAAATAATAGACAGGTGTTTGAAAAGAATAGGAGTCTGGCTGAGAAACAAAAACCCATCTGTCATTCTAGATAGTAAGAAGGGACAGTGGTGCTCAGGTATGTGTTTCTTATGACTATTTGATCTGTCTAATTAAGGTCATTAGTATTCCTTAGGATGTTTCCCTGGAAACAATGTCTAAGGTCCACAAGTGGTTCCAACTGATATACAACTGGTTAAACACAGAACAAAAAGCTTCAAAGGCTTCAGAGTAGAACTCAAAGGCCAAACGTTCCCTATAACCTCTGAAAGAGAGAATCTTCTTAAATACAAGTGCATATGATTTCTGTAGGTAGGGACTGAGAAATAAAATGTTAATTTGCATATATGTTTTTCATCATATACTGAATAGATGTGTGTACTTGTACATGGCACATGATTATGCACAATTCACATATTATACAGGCATGGGTGCATACTCAAAACCCTGAAATCAGCACTTATGGGCAATTTAAAGGATTTCCAAGGGCAATTTCGAGGTTACTTGCTTTTTCCATGAAGTTGTGTCTTAGCCCAGCCAGTGAGCAGCCTGTGACTCCACTGTGAATTAAAGCAGCCCTCCAAGGAGCGAAAAGGCCCACTGGATGAATGTCTTCTAGTCCCAAGAACTAGTCCAGATCTGATGTTAACAAGGTGGGGGAAAGTCTTTCTCTGTCAGAGGCTAGAATTCATCAGAAATAGAGAAGAAAGTGAAGTCAGAGTGGTCCAGGAGTGTACTTGATCAGTTTGTTAGGCCTTATCCAGAATTGTATGGAGGCTGCTCTAGCCACATTAAGACAGCTGGGAGAAAATCCAGATGAGAAGACCTTTCCACTGGAAGAACATATTCCAAAGACCATGAGACAGTGTTTTGTGAGCTATATTAAAAGTGAGTTGTGTTGAGTTAGAAATGGTTTTCTTGCTGGTGATTTTGCATCCCTAGCTACTAAGACCATACAGAAAGGGTGGTTCACCAGAATTTGCCAGAAAAATCTCCTGCACCTATTTCTGCTCTTAGGGGTTGTGTGTGTGGTAATACACAGAGACCAACTTAGGTCTTATGGAAGGGGGTACGTGTTTTCAGGGACTAAAATAGTAGCTCATTAAAGTCAGGCAAGCAGGTGCTTGCTTGAAGAATGTGAAACCATCTTCTCAAAAGAGTCCTGGGAGGTTTTTATTTAAATGTTTTAGCAAAATAAACTGTTACTTGAAAAGCATGTTGTCATAAATATAAGAAGGGTCCGCAGGTCTGAAATGTATCTGGCCGATTTCTCCTTCCTTTGTAATCCCCCTAAGCCCAGATGCTCCACCAGGACAGCAGATGTCCCGCACCCTTTATCACCTGTGGCTGCTGGCGGCAAATGGCCAGGGTTCTGTGCTTCCAGTAAACAGCCTTTCTGGATTAATGATCCCTGACCTCCCAGAGACTGTGAATTCAGTTTATTTTGACCAGAGAGAGAACTATTTGGACCAGAGAGGCTCATTATGATATATGTGCTCATCTACCGACAGCAAAGAATGTTGTTGTCCTGGTTTAATGGAGTGTTACGGAGACTCCAAAGAGGCCTATTCTGGATTTGCCTTATAGACTTTTGAGTTGAATTTATAAACAAAAGTCATTACTTCGGGATTCATTAATTCTGAATTTGTATTAATAACAACATCTCTATAATTTTATCCTCATTTTATTTTTAAAATATTTTTAATAAGCAAATATATAAGGTAAACAACATAATGAAATATTTACTAGCTTTTGAGTATGCAACTATTTATAAACAACATTATTCATAATACAAATCATAATTCTTTGATCCATTCATTATAAATCACTTTTAGTTATTTAGTTAAGGAAGATTCTCCCTAAATAATTTTGCTAGCTTCTCTACAGTTATCCAACAGTAATAATTAAACTATATAATCATTCAATAATTCAATTAACAATTGCATTTTCCAGTCTCTATTGTTTAGTTGTTACAGACTTAACATGGATTTATTTTGTACTTACTATGTGCCAGACCCTTCTTTATATACTGAAAGCAGTATCAGAGAACAAAGGAGGAAAAAAAAGAAAAGGGAAAAAAAACTCTGCCCTCGTGATGCTTATATTTTCATAGATGTTGTAATGAAAGCAATAAACAAGTTACACATGATCCCTGCCTGCACAGAGTTTAGCTTCTGGTGGGAACAGTGGGCAATAAACCAAGACAACAATTTTATGATGATAACTGGATAACAAAATCGAACATAAACTACAGGGTAATGGAATAGGGCGTGGTCATTCTGAGCCCAACTTTAGTGGTCAGGGAGATCCTCTGAGGAAATAATGATTAAGTTAACATATGAAGGAGCCAGACATTTGTTGCCAGGAGAAGGAACTAGTCTTTCAGACAGATGGATAGTCCAAAGCAGGGAAGGGTTTGCTGCTGGAGGAAACTTCAGAAGCTCCTGGCCCTGGAGGTGCAGATGGGAACCAGATCACAGGTATCCTTGTAGACTACAGTGAGAGGGTGGGCTTTACCCTAAGTGAAATGGAAATAGGTTTAAGAGAGAAAGTGGCAGCACTAATTTGTAAAAACTCCTTCTGGCCACTGGAGAGTGCACTGCAGAGGAATTGAGGAGTTGAGAGGAGATTGAGGCATGGGAGAATGGTGAGGACTTGGCTCACATGGCAAGCTTGGAGATGGGGACTGGGGAATGGACTTGGGATGCACTTTGGAGGTTGATCTGAGAGCATTATTAAAGAATGGGGTGGAGACTGGCACAGCCCATGGAGGAACCAAATCTAAATTAAAGGAAGTGCCACACATTAAAATGGGAAGATCTGGGGTAGAAATGAGGTTGGTTTGAGGGAAGGGAACATTGGCATGAAAGATGAATCCCTTCTGACGTGTTACCTCTGTGACGCTGATTGGACATTCACACGGAAGTGTCAAGAAGCCTGTGAGATACATGAGTTGGGGGTTGAGGGGCACTCTCTTGGTGTGGGCGTAAAGTTGGCAGCCATCAGGAAACAAAATGTTTTAAACTGGGGGCCAGAATGAGATCACTTTAGGGAAGAAAACAGATGATAAGGGATTAACTAGCCAACAAAACTTTGCCTTGTACTCACTCTATCTGAAGCACACTGCCTAGTCATTGTGGACAAACAAAGATGTAAAAGATGTTACTTTATCTGTAAGAGGTAGAGTCTGTGTCAAATTGTATATTATATTCATTTTTCATACATATTCATTTTTTGTGATAATTGACAAATTGAATTCCAAGTAAGTTGCATCATTTTTCCTCCTTCCCAAAATTTGGCTGAGGGGAGCAACACATAAAAATAATATAGTAAGGGCTCGGCACCTGTGGCACAGTGGTTATGGCACCAGCCACATACACCGAGGGCGGCGGGTTGGAACTTGCCCAGGCCAACTAAACAACAATGACAACTACAACAAAGAATAGCTGGACTTTGTGGTGGGCACCTGTAGTCCCAGCCACTTGGCAGGCTGAGGCAAGAGAATTGCTTAAGCCCAAGAGTTTGAGGTTGTTTTGAGCTGTGACACCATGGCACTCTACTGAGGGTGACATAGTGAGACTCTGTCTCAAAGAAAAAAAGAAAAATAATAATAATAATAACATAGTAAGGATCAAAAGAAGAGACAATTTATTAGTACAGAGAGTACTTGCCATGGGCATTAAAACTGAGTCATTTTGTGATGATGATAGTAGTCTGGGGACCCTATACGGGGGGACTGGGTCAGGGCTTGGGGGATTATGATACTTCCCAAACTGGATGGTTTATATTTGCATGCCCTTTTTCTCTAAAAGAGTCAATTGTCAAATTCTCAAAGATTTTCGTGAATCGTAAAAAGATTAGAAGCATTGCCATGGAAGATAAATTTAAGTTGGGTGATAAAGGATTGGTTAAATTACAAAAGATACAGAAGGAGGAAGCATAATTTGAGAAATAAGAGAGTGCAAAGAAACTTCCAAAGATTAAAAAAAAAATTCAAGGCCAAATGGAACAGGAGATTTATATAAAGCAGCAAAGAAACTAAAACTGGTAAGTAGGTGGGAACCGAGGTGGGGGACAACCTTCAGAGAAGACTGAACTCCCTCCTACACACCATGGGAGATTATCGGATTCAATTCAACCAAAAAAATATTGAGCACTTGATAAATACAAAGCAGTGTAAGGTGGGAAAGAAGGGGTAGAGATAAACAGGTGGGGGAAGAAGCATTAAAATTTCCACATAGCATAACACTAGCTGGAAATCATTAACATTTATTCTGTGCGTATCATGGGCCAGCCCCTATGCTAGAAACTGTAAATGGATTCTCTAATTTAATCCTCTCAATGAATTACCTGTTCTTCCTTTTACGGCTAAGAATAGCAGAGTCACTATGAAACTTAGGTAGTGTGGCACTGCGCACACTCTGAAGTTGGCTGTGACCCTTGTTTGTCACACCAAGGGAACTGATACCTCTGGAAACACCTGCAGTTTACCAAGTGTATGTGAAATGACAAAATAAAGATTGCATATTTTTATAAACTGTCAATATTATGCTAAGACTTGAAATACATATACATACATAGGAAAATAGACATGGTTATAAAAATCACATTAATTAATGAGTATATTGTATAACATTTATTTAGAAAAGTGCATAACTGTAAGCATATAGCTTGACATATTTTCACAAAGCAAAGGTATCCATGTAACCAGCACCCAGATGAAGAAATAGAACACCAGTGCCCCAGAGCCTCTAATGCTCCCCTTTCACTGTCGCCAATATTAACCACAATCTTGACTTCCAATACCAATAATTAGCTTGTCCTATTTAGATTTTTACATAAATAGAATCATGTTGTGTTTTCTTTTGCAGAAGGCTTCTTTTCCCTAATGCTATGTTTGTGAGATTCATCCATGTTTAATTGCATGTGATAATAGTTTGTTAAATTCACATTAATTTTTAAGGAGAAGCATAATGCCACAATGAAATTATTTGCTTTCTAGGAAGCATGTCCCAATTACTGGAGAATACAATTTAACCTCCTCTTCCCTTCTGGTTACTCTGATGACAAAATTTTTAACAACACAAGAACAAGCACTGATTTAAGGTCAGGATAAACGGTGTCTAGTCCTCCTCCATTACTTAACAGCTGAGTGACCCTGGGCAAGTTACTTCTCTAAACTGCAGCTTCTACTTTGACAGCTTGAGGAAGTTAAGCTAAAAGATCTCTTTATTCTACTCCATTATGAGTTGTCTTTGCTTCAATTCTAAGATGAAAGATTTAATATAAGGAAAGTTTATAAAGGAAGTGACATTTTTCCAAAATAGATTTATTTTTCCAATTGTAAAAGAAAAACGTATTTGTTATCACAATTCAAACAACACCAAGCTACCTAAAGGAAAAGTCAATAATATACCTATTCTTTTGTTCAGTTTTACCTTCCCACATTTACAAAAACAATGTTAATTTGGTATTTATAGTTTGATAATATTTTCTATGCTAATATAATTATATGTACACTTCAATGGGTGTTCTTGATGTCAGGTTTGAAATAAAATCATACTAATATGTTTTATTCTTCAATTTTTCATGGAAATCCTATCAAGAGTAGATTATCAGTTTCTGTTCATTTGAATTGATCAACGTGGCATAGCATGCATACCCTGTGATCAGTCATTCCTAATTGAATGGAAATCTATGTGCTTTCCAATTTTGTGTTGTCATAATACACTATGACAAACTTCTCTGCGCATATAGTATTACCAGGAAACCCTCATGTTCTTACTCTGAATGAGTAATATAGGAATGGTCGGAATGTTTTCTAAAATATCACTCTAGTTTGCATCTTAGTACTTGAGGTTCGTGAAGATTTGAATTTGAGATTTGAAGCAGGGCAAGACAAAGGATCTTAAACAATTTTCAAATTATTCCAAATATTTGTAAGAAATAGAAACCTGAAAAGTAAAATATTGAGATCTTTATAGGCTCATGTTGGAAATGGCTAAAGTCTGAATCAGACATGTAAGGAAAATAAACATTTTTCAAAGTAAATAAAAATGGAAACATATTTTTAGCTAGCTTCCAAAGTGCAATAAAAAGAATTAAAAGGCTAAAAAAAAAGAAAGAAAGAAAGAAAGAAAGAAAGAAAGAAAGAAACTTTCTAAAATCACAGAAGTAAGTCATTTATGTGATTCTCTGGATAGGTAGCTGAGCTGAGTGGTTAATTAAATTGTGTTTCAGCACAAACCTGGAAAAATGTACAGTAACTTGTCAAAACTAATGAGGCATCTTTTTAGTCCTGCCCTCTCCGACTCCTGGAGGGGCCCTGGGCGGCTCCCTTTCTGGGCCCTAGATCATGCACACTAGAATAACAGATGGGGGTCTTGGGGAAAATGAACCAAGATGTAGAGTAGGTCATTTGAATTGGTCAGTATTATACAGAGAATGATTTGTTTGCTGTGTTGATGTTTCACTTTGAGGCTGCTAGAGAAGGATAATTTCCTTTTATCCCTTAAGATCTGAAACACCAAACCTTCACAAAGTCCTTAAGAGAAAGCCAGGTGGAAACTATTGTCTGGGGCAATGAGTCAGGTGCCAAGAGGAAGACGAGGGGGAGGGCATGAGCAAAGGGAGGGCAAGAGCCTAAGAAACACTTCACAGGGAAGAAAGAGAGAGATACCAGAGAGGAGCGACTCTTTGATATATAGCTTGACTCAAGGGGAAAAGTAAAAAACTTTTTGCATCACCTCTGGCCTCTGTGTGCAGGCTTGAGTGGCTGTTAGTAATATTTTATTTCTGGTGGTGAACTCTTGCTTCCCGTCCTTCCAAGTTTTAAGGGCATAGCTGAGGGGTTGCATTTACAATGTGCATGGCATGATTTGACATAACGTGCTCTTCTTCACACTAGAAGAGAGAGCTACTTATTCATCCTCACGATACATGTTGCTTTTCTATTCACAGGGATAGTTTTACACTAATCCTACCACTCCATTTCCTTGGACTCCATGGTGACCAACTGGTCCTGTGTGCAAGCAGCTGTTTGAGGCTATGAAATAGCTAATTGGCCAGCAGTGACATGACCCTGTGACCTCCACTTTTTAAACAGAAATCAACTAAGCCTGGGTTCCAGTCACTCAGAACTGGGTTCCAAGAGGGACTCCAGCACTTATTAATTCCAAAAGTCATGTAAGGGCACATATCTTCATTCAGCTTCCATTTCTATAATCTATAGAATGGGAATAAGTAGTTGTTCTCTCATGGCACATTGGAGAGGACTGATGAGCAAAAGTATGTAAAAGATTTAAGTCAATATCTAAATAACTAATATTTTTCGGCATCTTCAGAAAAAAAAGATACTATGTGCCTTTCCATCAGATGGAATTCATAGGTGTGCTCAGTACCTGAGCCAGGAAGAGAAATAGCTGGCTACCCTCTGGGTGTTAAACATTGGCCAGAAGAAAAGCCTCCTTCACATCAGTGTGTACAAATAGTTGTGCCAGTGTCAATGGAGAACTTTAAGGGAATCGAAAAATAATACCATTAACCGATCACCCCCGAGAAGCCTGAGTATGTCTGTGTTTTGTGATTCCTTTATATCTGGTCTAGTGGTCTGCCTTTAATAAATTGTTCTTCCTTTCGAATGACATGTTTATGTATTATATTATCTAGTGTCAGAGACCTAAATATAATCATATCCTGTTACCAAGTGGTGGATATTCTGACCTTCGTTCTTTTACATACTGTCATCTCACAAGGCGTTTAGGGAATGCTCAGAAACTCTCTGCAGAGACAAAAATACTGATACTGAGTCATTTCCTTTGTTACTCTTTGAATTCCCATATAAAGTTATCAACCAAGTTTACCTTGCTTGGTCTAGCGAGTGTGTCTGCTTAACATGGTTTAGTGCTGGTGACATAGTCACTTTTAATTGCTCAAGAGTTGAGATCAGGCAGGCAATCCCTGAGCTCATCTGTAAAAAAAAAAAAATGACTGTAGTCATTTTAGGGAATAAAAGCCTATGGCTATCAAATAACTGCCAGTTATTGCAGCGGAATAGAGAGCATCTATTTTCATAATAATATATACTGCCCCAGAACTCTGAAAATGCTAGAGGGTAAGCAGTTTGAGGTTTTTAATCATCTTACTTTAGCCTATAATTGATTATTGTTTTTCCATATATGAAGTTTCTTAGATTTTCTTTTGAGTTTGTTCCACATTTTTGGCTTATTTGATTTTTAAAGAGAATTTGTGGTTTGAATTAAACCCGACTAGTTGGAAATTGACTTTACTTGAAAAAGATTTCCCTTCAAATTTTTTCCTACACTGGCATTCATTTAGATAGAAAGCTGTAAAGGAGCCACACAGATACTCTGAAGGTAAGTACCTCTTTTAGAACAACCTGCTCTTTTTGCCTCTTGGGGAGCTTTGGCTACAGCTACATTCTCTGGAGGAAGCAAGACTCTGTAGAACTTTGTGTATTAAGCCATTATATTTTAATCTGCACCCAGGGCATCTGACCTCCCAGCTTTGTAGTTTGCCAACTGCAGGGAGAAATTCTGCTCAGTTGTTATGACAGACAGGGCCATATGAAGAGTGCTGGAAAAATTCCTCCTTAGCCTTTAATTTCCATGATGGGCAGAAACTCTGCCTCCTATTCAGCTGCAGAGTATGATGTCTCAGAGAGCTCGAGGTGGTTTTCAGGGCTTATCATCTAGGGCACGGTCAGTCTCAAAACAAAATTAAAATGGGGCACTGAAAATACTCTGCTTCCCTGAAGGAGCCAATTATATTTTATTTCATCTTATTTATAGGACCAAGATCCTTAACCCCTGAGTACAAAATCTGTACACAGGTTGATTACATGAAAACACAACAAAAGAAAACAGAAAATCACAGTTATGTGGTTATTTGTGGTTATTCAAATAAACAAAAATGCCTGATGCTCCTTCTGAGAATCTGGGAGCTCTCTAGAATACTCAAGTGTGGAAGTCGGCAGGACGGTGCAGCATAATAGTTATGGTCCAAGCTGTAGAGCCAGACTTTCTGAGTTTGAAGTCTGTATCCTAATTCCTTAATATCTCTGCATCTCACCTTTCACATCTATTAAATCAGATGGGAACAATAATTATACCTAATCCATTAGCTTGTTCTGAGGACTAAATAAGTTAATATACACACATTTAAAAGTGTTTCAAGTAGTTAATGGCATGTTGTAAACATATGAGTAAGTCTTGGTTGTTATTAAGAATCTATGATTTTGTGCCATAAAACATGGTCCTCCATAACTGAAAAGTTGATTGCAAATTTAGCAAATTCTCCCTCTCTCCTAGTTCTTTCATTCTCTTCCTCTCTTTGTTTCTTTCCTTTTCCTTTTCTCTTTTTCTCTCTTCATGTAGATCTCTAGCTTTGTATCCACACTGTGATTCTGGATAGTTTCAGTCCTTCCCTAGGTTATACTTTTAATGGCAGTGGTATGGGCAGAAGGGAGTTGCTGCGTGGAGAATGGCAAGGCTGTGCTGTGCACATCCCACGTCGGAGAAGTAGATGGTTCAGTTGTTAGGGGCTCCCACTCCATACCTACCCACATGCCTGTACCGAGGAAGGAACATTTTTCTATATGGGGGCGGCATTCCTGTTGGAAGGGGATGCTTGATGATGTTATTTTTGTTCCCCACAAATGTGGATGTTTAAAATAGTGCTTTATTCAGTCGGCATAAGTGACACATAGACTATGTATAGTGGTGGAATTGGGCCTGGCAGGTGGTAAGATCTCACCAAAATCAAGAGCTGTTCTCTGCTGATAGCACCCAAGGAATCTGTCTGAGCATGGCCAGCACAGACCCCTGTCTTGCTTTGCCTGGCAAGTTTTCTTATACAACTACTGAATTCTCTGAAATGGATATACCTCAGAGCTAGCGCACTGGGATTTTGGCTTTGTTTCCATGGGGCGTGCCAATAGGTCATATTTCCTCTGTGAATCTCCTTCCGAGCCGCACTGTACTCTTGAGGGGTAAGTGTATTCGTTGTTCTTTCTCTTTTTGACTCGGTGCCCTGCAGGCCTGGAATTTAGCCAGCATCACTGAATCATGAGTCTGCTGTCAGGCTATATTTAATTGGTGGTTTATTGTTTTCTGTAGTTTTACAAGTTTAGGGAACTTTGTTGAGATTGATGAGATAGAGGGATTTGAAGTAGTGTCCAATTTGGCCCCGTGTGCTCCTTTTCATTGACTGTAATTAAATGGTCATTTGAACTGTTAAGTTTTAGGTCTTAAAAAACTGCCCTTTTATACTTTTCATCAACACAGTAAGGATTCTAGAAGAGATTCTTCCTATTTTGAAAAAAAATGTTACATTTCATAGAATGTAACTTTGGAGAAAGAGAGACAGAATATTCTATTCCTGTGAAAAATTTTATTACCTAAACTTATCTGATTTGGCTCCCCAAAGAGAAAGAAATGCATATTTTGAGGCAAATATAAAGCTACCCTATATGTGCAAGGGAGATTTTAAAATATTTCCAGAGTGTCCTTAGTTGATTTGAAATGCAGTGCAAAATTTGAATTTTATTTAAGAACAAGGGAGAAAAAAATCCATTTAATCAGAGACTTGAGAATGAAAGATGGCAGTAAGGAAAGAATCATTTTCAGACTCGCCAGACAGCTCTATAATAGATTACACAGAACATTTGGTTGATTTGAATTAGAACCCACATGCCTCTTCCACCCCAGCCTTCTCTTTTCAGCTCTTTAGAGCCTCTTCTCTCTCCCCTGGAATGTGGTTTCAGGATGACCAGGGAACAGACACTAAAAATATTTCTGGAATGACGTGACCCTCTCTCGCCCCATCCAGGAAAGGGACCGACTTCACAAGAAACAGCACATGCTTTCCTTTCATTTCTGGGAGTCCCAGGGTCAGTCTACAGATGCTGCTCCTTCCGTGGCCGATGGCATTCAGACTCCTAACTGCCAACACCGCCAGGCAAACAAGTGGACAGGACAGCTCAGCTGTGGGAACCTGGCCACAGTCTCGGCCAGAGCCCCTCAGCCACCGACCACCTCTGCCGCAGCCCCATCCAGGACCTTTCCCACCTCCCTCAGGCTCGCTGCGTCCCCGCCACAGGGGCTGAAGAGCTGGGAGGTGGTGGCAGCAGTGGCCGTGGTGCCTACAGCCGTCAGGCCAGCCTTAGCACGGGGGACCCTGCTTCGGGCAACTCTGAAGCCCCCCTGGGACATCCCCAGTGCTCACCAGTGCCTCTTCCTGTCGCTGCAACCTGGACGAGGGCTCCAAATGGAAACCACCGCTCTTGAGCTGGATTCCCAGGCCAGAGCAGTGGAGGTGGAAGAGCAGAGCTCGAGGCGGCCAGGGAGCAGAGCCCAAGACAGCCAGGCGCTCCAGCAGCAGCTGCGGCTGCCTGCCGAGCCTCCAGCTCCTTCCCAGCTAGAGGCCAAGTACGTGGAGATGTGCACTTCAGCGCAAGTCCAGGGGGAGAGTCCCAGGACCATGAAACTTACCCTGGGGCCCAGCCCTAGGGATGGGAATGCCTCTGGGAGCCCGAAGGAGAAAGCCCAAGATGAACCCAGCAGTCAGGAATGCAAGGCTTCAGCCCCCCGGAAGAGTGCTGCGTCCTCCAGTCTCTCCAGATCCCAGCTCTCTGCCACTGGTGAGGGTGGCAACTTCTCCCCCTCCTCATCCTCCTCTCCTGCGGACAGGGCAGAAGAGGACGGCCTTTCCAAAATGGAAGACTCTACCACCTCGACTGGGGGGCTGGCCACTTCCTCTTCATCCCTAGGCTTTGAGAGCGAAGGCGGTGAGAGTGAGGGCTGCCAGCCTGGGGGAGGAAAAAAGGGGAGAAAATCGGAAGGAGGAGGCGGCGGAGGAGAAGCAGGAGGAGGAGGAAATGGCACAGAGTGCAGCGACATTATTGCCAAGTCCCAGGGCAGCAGGGACCCCCCCAAAGACGGAGAGGCTCACTACATCACCACTCATGAGATCCAGCTGAGTGAAGTGGAGCAGGACATGGACTTCGACGTGGGGCTGGCCTCCCACTGGGATTTCGAGGACAACAACGTGATCTACTCATTTGTGGACTATGCTTCCTTTGGTGGCAGCGATGAGACCCCGGGGGATGTCACCACCCCGACTGAAGATGATGACAACAGCTGCTACCTCAGCACCACTCCCAGCACCAACGCCACCAGGACACCGAGCCCCACCAGCAGTGACTTGGCCCGCCCCAACGCTGGGCGCAGAGATCGTGACACCAGCAGCACCGAAGTGTGCGGCGGCCCCACGCCCCCACCTCCTGGGCCTGGCACTGCCCGGGTGAGCGAGCCCGTGCCCGAATCCCTGGGGGCAGCTTCAGGGGCAGCAGCCGCCGCCGCCAGCAGCTGTGGGAGTGCAAGCCAGATCCTCCTATCAATCAAACAGACTTCCCGGGCTATAAATGAGCCTAGCAACGTGCGTGCAAAGCAAAACATTATTTATTCTGCCAAGCATGAAGGCGACATGAGCCTCCGCGTCTCTACAGCTGCTGAACACAATTCAAGTTCACTGAAGCAAATCCCGGCTGCAGCCGTGGCTCAGGACCATGCAAAGAAATTCATCGCAGTCCCTGCTCGCCTGCAAACCAGGTGCGGGGCCATCCGGGCGAAGGAGCTGGTGGACTACTCCAGCGGGGCCTCCAGTGCCGTGAGCGAACTGGACGACGCAGACAAAGAGGTGCGTAACCTGACCTCCCGGGCCTTCCGCAGCCTAGCCTACCCCTACTTTGAGGCTCTGAACATCAGCTCCCGGGAGTCCTCCACCACACTCTCTGAAGTGGGCTTTGGCCGCTGGTCAACATTCCTGGACTTAAAATGTGGGGGTGTTGGAGCCAGGGTGGAACAAAGCCTCCTCCGGAGCAGCGCGTCCTCGGTGGCCGCAGGTCTGAGGAAGGGCAGCGGGGCCAGAGCCGCTGCAGACCAGCTCTATATCCAGTCCAAGAAGTCCCAGACCAAGGCTTTGGAGTTCGTGGTCAGCAAAGTCGAGGGGGAAATCAAACACGTGGAGACACCCCTGTGTTTCCAGAAGCAGATGCAGACGGGCTCCCGCGTCGTCACCCTTCTGGAGCCCCTGAATTTACGCAGTGAGAGCAAAGCCAGCTCAGCCACTGGGACTTGCAGGGCCACCAAAGGCTCCAGCAAGGGTGCGGGGTCTGTGTACACAGACGACGGCTCAGAGACCTCCGAAAGCAGCAAGCCTGCCTCCCGTGCTGACGGCCCCCAGAAGTCCAAGTTCGCTTCCAGTCTGCTCAAAAATGTTATTTCCAAGAAGATGCAGCGGGAGCACGAGTTCAAAATGGAGAGAGGGGAGGTCACCGACACGTCCCGGCACAAGCTGGCCCGCACCTCCAGGGAGCCGGAATCCTCCCCCGGGGGTGAGAAGCAGCGGGAGAGGGGCCTGCAGAGGCAGGGCTCCCACCACTCGGAGGCCGCCTCTGAGTACACGGTGGTCAGCGTGTCTGATGCCGGCGGGGAAGGGTCCGCGGCAGGGTCTAAATCCCCGGTTTTCAAAGCCTGTACCCCTCGAGAGAGCACTGCAGGCCCCGGCCGGAATTTCCCAGAGGTACACACAGAAGTGTGTGAAATTAAAAAGAGCGCCTCGGAGACGGTCAAGGGCATCTTCCTGCGCAGTCAGAACAGCGCCTTCCGCTCATGGAAGGAGAAGGAGGCAGAGAAGCGGCAGGAGCAAGCGTTGGTCGGAAAGCTGAAGCTCCCCAAAGGAGCAGATTGGAGGGCTGATCTCGGGGAGATCTCTGCCAGCAAGGCGACCATCATGTCTCGCCTGTTTGTCCCCAACATCCAGCAGACACCCCAGGAAAAGCAGCCCGGGAAGCAGGCCACCAAGTACCCCGCTGCCCAGGCCACCTCCACGGCGATGATTAGTCCCAAGGCTCCCGAAATCAAGATCCGGCTGGGCAGCGTGCAGCAGCCAAGCTCTGAATTCAACATTGCCAAGCTGCTCACGCCCAAGCTGGCCAGTGGCAGTGCCTCCAACCTCCTCAGGACCGCCGAGGACAGCAGCAGGGCGCAGCAGAAACTCTTCCGCGGGGACAGCCTGGAAAAAGTGCCCCATTTTCAGGTGAGAGATATCAGAGACAAGTCCAAGGCTCCAGGCCCCCTGCACCAGGTGAGAGACGTGAGGAAACTCATCAAGGGGTCAGGGGACAGCAGTGACAAGGGCAGTGTCACTCCAGAGCAAGGGCTGACAGGGCCCAAACCCAGGCAGCTGGCTGCAGCAGCTGCTGGGTCCAGGTCCCTGTCCCCCTTGGTGATTATGTGTCAGGCGGTGGTGAACCAGCGGGAGGACAGCATGGACCGGGAGCCAAGAGACAGCACTGGCAAAAGTGGCAGCAGCAACGTCTTGAATCCCTCCCCAGAAGGGACGGTTTTGGTTCACAGGGCATCTGGCAGGCTGCCTGTGGCCACTATTGCCCCGAATAAGCCTGAGCAGGGCTCATACTTGCCTGTGCTGAAGATCGTTTCCAAGGCTTCTGCCCAGAAGACCCCAGAGAAAGTGAAGGAGGAGGAAATCAAGGAGGAAGGCAAAGCCCCCAGGCCAGCCCCGAACGCGCTGGAGAAGCTGACCGCCGCGGTGCGGTCCATGGAAGAGCTGTACAGCTTCAACAGGAACGAGTGGAAGCGCAAAAGCGACCCCCTGCCCATGATGACGGACAGCCACGTCCTGTCGCTCATTGCCAGCGAGGAGAGGGAAGGGGTGGTGGGTGCTGAGGGAGGCCACGACAAGGTGGCCAAACAGATGGGTGAGGTGGGCCCAGGGCACAAAGGTGATGCGGTCTTTCGAGGGGCCCCCCTAGAACGTCTGCAGAGAAGAAACTCCAACCCCAGCTCTGAGAGTGTGTCTGCCAGGGCAGCTGCCTTTGAGAACTTGGCCAGACAGAGGCCCCGATCTCTCTACATCCCTTCAGCCCACAAGGATGTGGAGAGAACTCAACCCCTGCAGCCCCTCCCCCCACTCCCCAGCAACCGGAACGTGTTCACGGTGAACGCCAGCAGCGCCCAGAAAACGGGAGGCGTAGCCGGCAAGTTCCCGCAAGGGCCTTCCCCAGAGAGTCCTTCAGCGGCCAAGGGCATCAAATCGCAGGGACTTCGGTCCCTCAAGATCTCTCCGGCCACCCAGGCACTTCCTGATGAGGTGACCAACAGGAAAAGTGGCAACAATTTGGAGAAGAGTAACAGTGACTGTGAGAATTACCTGACCATCCCTCTTAAGGGAAACTCTGCGGCTGGAGTGCCGCCTGGGGCTGCGAGGGAGGCCCCCCTCACCTCCTCAGCTGCCACACTCTGCAGTTTACCCCCACTGAGCGCCCGCAGTCAGGTCCCCAGTAGCCCCAAAGGCTCTCAGGTCAGTGGAACCAGCCGGCCAGCTTGGCGTACCAAACCTGACAACGCTCGGGAGACAGGAACTGCCCCTGCAGGGCTGCAGAGTCCTGAGCATCCCCCCACGGCCATCTACCACCAGCAGCCACTGCCCTTCACCCTACAGGGGGCCCAGGCCCAGGTCCTCTGCTTCTCCCCGCCTGGCATGCCTGCCCCAGCTCCTGCAGGCCCAGCTTCGGTCACCACAGACCCCTTCCAGCAGCCAAAGCCTCAGCAGACACAGCGCAAGATGCTCCTGGATGTCACCACCGGCCAGTACTATCTGGTGGACACCCCGGTGCAGCCCCTGACACGGAGACTGTTTGATCCTGAGACGGGGCAGTACGTGGATGTGCCCATGACCTCCCAGCAGCAGGCTGTGGCTCCCATGTCCTTCCCTGTGCCTCCCTTGGCCCTGAGTCCTGGGGCCTACGCACCCACCTACATGATCTACCCCGGGTTTCTGCCCACGGTGCTGCCCACCAATGCCCTGCAGTCCACACCAACTGCTCACACTCCAGGGGGCAGTGAGCTCTCCCCCATGGCGGCAGAGCACCCCAGCAAAGAGGCCCCATACTTCATGGCTTCTGGACAGTCTCCCATCTCCTCTACTTCCTCAGCCCCAGTGGCCACATCCCAGCTTGTGGGGGCCAAGGGCTTCGCCCAGCTACATAGCAAGCCAGTCATCAGCATCACTTCACAGCCCCTGGGACCGCGGCTCATTGCTCCCCCATCCTTCGATGGCACCACCATGAGCTTTGTGGTGGAGCACAGATGATGTGCGCATCCCGGGAGAGGAGAACAAAGCAGGGGCTGGTAAGTCCATTTTACTCCGGCTTTAAGACATTAGAATCATCCTGTTTCTTTGCCTTTGATGTGGGAGATTTGGAACCGAGAAGTCTGGTTCTAGATATGTGCAGTTTAAAACAATAGAACCCAAAGGAGCTAATTTTCTTTCCAAGTAACCCCCTTTCCACACTCCTCAATACCTAAAGTCAGCCTTTCCTTTGACCTTTTCTAATTACCTGTTTTTCCCCCTTGGAAAAACAAGTGAACCTTGGGTTTGGCCCTTCAGCATGTGGTAAAGGCTGGCAGGGCATACAAATGAATACCCAGTCTAGATTTTATACAGTGAGTCTCTCTCTTTGTTCCCAGAAACCCCTGTAACAGAAGGCATGAAATATCCTGGGAGATCACTGGAATCCCCTTTAATCTTTTTGCTCCCCAGAAGTAAAGACACTTATAGACAGATACTTTCTCATTAAGTTGTTTTCTAGAGTCCACAGAAATGCTTCTTTCTTCTCTTCCTCTTAAAATTGCTTATACAAAGGTGCTGCATTTTTAAAGTTGTTGTTCTTCACTTTTCAGATGATTGGAACACTTTTTCTTGGCAAATGTAAGGTCTCCAATGGATCACACACACACACACACACACACACACACACACACACGGTTTGATCTCTGCGAGGGGGCAGATGATTCTGGAGCTGCAGCTTCTCCTTGAATGGAGTTGCTGTGTTTAATCCAGTCTTGCTCAAACTGAATCCACTGTGCTTCGCTGCCAGTCACCACAAAGCACTCATTTCCATATCTGTGTTCTCTTTCTTCAGAAAATAATCAACTTCCACACTGATTTCTATGTAAAGGAAACCCGAGAAAATAGATTTCTGACGCCTAAGGTTAACCCACATCCACAGACAGGAATCCCCGCTGTAAATACAATCCATGGAACTTGATAGCAAGAGAGAGCTTGACTTGCTGAAACCAGGACATTTCAGGTCAAACCCATAAAGACAAGGCAAAGGCAGTCACAGATGGGAGTGCAAGAATATCTGAACTGTAGGGACAAACTTGTCCCACATACTCTTCTTCTCTTCAGATTGGGAAGAGTTGAGATCATAAAGGCTTCTAGGACATTCACTCCCTGGCAAAATCATATACTGAACCCAAAAAAGGAGACAGAGAGAAGAGATAGTAGAAATAAGCCATTTATCTCTTCCCTGGTTTAAGTAAAAATGAACAAAGGAACATTGTTGCTTTGTGCAATAAAAGAACCTTCAGTTAGTAATTAGGATCATTGGATTATAAACTGACACAGATTGTCACCAGCTGTGTGATATTCAGCATGACAAACTCTCTGGCATTCATATGTCATCTAGTGGGGACACCATTCATCCCTTGACATGCTACTGAATGTCAGATGATTTAGCAGTGTATTGCAAGCTATAAAAACTTTTTCAAATTAGAGGATTGTTGCTGTGTGTTATTACATCTATCATATTGTAAGTCAACATTGTCCCTGTTCAAAAATCCTGTGACTTTCTCTAAGAATTCCTGTGAAAGCATAAGCTTCATTTTAGTTGCAACCTATAAAAAGATGCTTTGAACCCTAAGAGGGTACACCAGGCACTTTCTGATAATCACAAGTAAAGGGTAGGGGGGGAATTATAGATAAATAGAGCATCTGTTGTTTGATGTAGGAAAAAAAAGAAAATATTCAATTTGGACGGGAAGGAGACTCAAAATTAAAGAACTAGTTTTGCTGAAGGAAGAGCCTCTCATAAGCAAAAGTGTTTTAATTTCCTGGACAGGTGGTATGTTTACCTAGGGCTATTTTAGGCCAGCTAATCCTGTGAGGCCTTTGTGCAAGCTGTGGAGGTGCAGAGGCCAGGGGAAGAGAGGACAGAGGGGAGGGGGGAGGACTGGTGCCCTCTTAGCAGCTGCCTCTGCCTTTTCTCCTGCCCGTTGAGTCTAGAGAGATTAGACTTGAACTTGTCTCCATCAAATACAGAGCTTTTAGTATTTGAGACTCAAATAGGGATTTTTAAACATTTTTCCATGTTTGAAAGCACAACCTTTATTTCAGTAAACCATCCCAAAGATAGACAGAAAAGCAATGCAGGTTTCTTAATTTAAGAATAGTCTTAAATATGAACTAAATGTCAGTTTTTGTGTGCAGGCAAAAACTGACTTAGCCACAGTCAAACAATGAATTAAAATCCTTCAAAATTCCTCTTTCTGAAAGTTCTATACCACTTTCTGAAGGAAAGTCAGATAGATTTTTTAAAAATCAAGAACTTGGTAGTTCTTTTCCTTGTGTGAAAAAGTTTGTTAAACACCAGACATTTCAACAAACCTCCTGGTGTTCATTTGGATGGTCAGCGTGCGGGAGCTTTGGCTCAGTGTTCCCTTGGCAGGCCACATCGATTGCAGAGATTTGTGGTTTTGACATGGGGTAGTAAGAAGTCCCATAAATGATTTGATGGGGACATGGTGTTTCACAGAGAAGAAAACTTCAGTTTTTCAAGTCCCGCTTACAAAGAAATGGTTTTGATTCCCCAGAGAGTGAGACAGCTAGGAAGCTGGAAGCTGGCTCTTTATTCCTGGGCCATACCATGCTCCCTGCAGAGCGCTCTACCCAGGAGGTCTGGGGCAAAGGCAGCATGGCAGGGAAGGTGTAATGAGTTCTGAAAGGCAAGAATGCCCGAGATCTGCTCCCTAGTGACATCTGGCCATTAAGCGTCTATGGTTCGTTGGCCTCTCTGGACATTTGTAAAATGAATGTTTGAACAAAGTGCACTGATTCCTTCATTCACTTGACAAGTGTGAATTATATGCCGATCCTCTCCCAGCCACCGTGTACTCTGTGGTGTAGCTGTGAACCCACTTGTAATCCCATATGGTCCCAGCCAGGAGCCAACACTCCAGCAGTTGGAGAGAGACCTGTGCACACACAACTGCAAAACCAGTGTTCAAAAACTGTTGCAAGCTTTACAATTCCTTCCAGCTCAAATAATAAGTATTTCATCATCTATTTTTAGCACCACGTTGCAACAGGGAGCTTTATTTTTTTTCTTCCCTATGTCTATTTAACCACAGCCAGTTACTATGGTCTGATTAGTCTGTTATGAATTTTGTTTTCTTTTTATTTTATAGGATGATTTTTCTCACTTCTCTTCATCCTGTGGTCAGTATTATTTCTCAAGCTTTGCTAATACAGCGACCTTTCTAAAAAAATAATTAATAATCTTTTTTATTTGAACATTTGATAATGCCATGAATAGACAGGGCTGTTCACTGCCTGGCACCTGGTAGCCCAAAGGCCAGAGGGCCATGCAAGAACTCAGGTGCAAGATGCCAGTGTGCTGGGCACACCAGGTGCAAAACTTCACCACTTTCTCTTTTTTGTGTGTAAGCCTTTTTTTTTTTTTGTCTGTCTGTCTATTTTGGTTTTGCAAGTCTCTTCTCCACAGGCTCCTTGACAGCTTCTTGACGAGATGATTTCTGTTTTAGTTTCCCTTTGAGGCATGCAGCTGTATTTTTCTTTCTCTGACATTCACTCTCAGGCTTTCTCCTGCCCACCCGCTTAGATGTTATATTTTAGTTTGGAAATGATAATTGAGACTTGGTGCTAAATACATTTACAAGGCCATAAAGATAAAATAAATATGTAATATTTATTTTAAAAAATTTTAATTGGTACCATGCCTGTTAATAGTGGGTCCCAGCATGGGAGTATTGTTATTACAGTAAAACCTCAACTTATAGTTGACCTCCCTACATTCACCACCTCCTTAAGTTGACCTAATTTTCATAGACCTGACATGCATCACATGTATGTAGGCCTAGTTCCCTAAGTTGACGTGGGCCTAGTTCCCTAAGTTGACGTGGGCCTAGTTCCCTACGTTGACGACCTCCTTATGTTGAGCAGTTTCTTCCAGTGCCTTGGGTCAGCGACTTACAGAAGTTGTACTATAATTTGCAACATTTGCTACAGAATTTTCATTTTCTTCCCTAAGACTGTTTCTTTGTTTCTCAGTGTGCCTCATGTTGTTCTTACACTCTTGGTCTCTCTTGTCTCAGAGTTGTTTCTGTGCCCCTGAATAGAGCCCCACACATCAGAACTGAAGCAGAAAGAAAAGGGGCTGGATTCAAGGAGAGCTATTTTTGTATAGTGCTCTAGACCGATACTTTGGTCATGGAACCCAGTCCCCTTTATACTAAAATTGCAAGAGGAAATTGAGGCTCCATGAGGTTAAATGACCCCTCTTTAGTCACACTTTCTTATCAGGGCAGAGCTGGGGCTCAGCACCTAAACACTCCATGTCAGGGCTGAGTGCAGGGTCCTTCACAGCTGTGCTCTTCTTGCTGTCCATTTCTGCTCCTCTTTTCACCCTAACGCCACTTTTCTTCAATGGCCTTACTTCATGGCGTCTGTTCCACTAGGCCCTGGTTTTTCCCTTGCCATTTGAGAATGTGTTTTTTGTTCTTTGCGTTTTTTTTCCTGCAATTTATTCTTTGTTGTGGTTTCTCATTTCCTATTGGCTTCAACTCAATTAAATTCGAGGAGCCATGCTGTTCCTTTCCTTTTCCTCACTTTTTTTTTTTTAGTTGGTTTTTATTACAGCTTCAAGGGCAGGGTGGATGCTGTCAGCTCCATCACCTGAACGCTCTTAAAGCTTTGTGCAGCTTTGGCAAGTGACTAGTGGGACAGGAATCTGGCTGCCCTTCCTGGTGGCTTCTGCCAGCACAGGCTGAGTAGCCGGGCTGCAGGCTGCAAACTTGACATTTCATTTTCAGTCTATTCCATGATGGTTTTCCTGAATCAATTTGTTTATTTCTATTATTCCCTCTAACTGAGTAGGGGTTTGCTCTCCCAATTACTTTATATAGCTGCTGTTTTTTGTTTTTAATTATTATTTTCTTAATGTATTTTTGCCCTTTCTACCTTTCCCTTTTATTGGATTGTAGCTTTTCTCTGGCTGACTATTTTGTACCTTTTTCCATAATTAATTATTTTGCCTGCATATTTTCTTCCTTGCCCTCTCTAAAATTAATAAAAAATGAAATTTTACAGCCAATATATATTAATCACTTAGTATATACTAATACTTTGACATTATACCACTATATTTCTAAAATAAGTAGTTACTATTTTTAATCCCCATTTGGCAAATGAAAAAAATAATTTGTCCCAGGTTAATAGCTCCTAAGTCCAGGTCCCTCAACCTCCATGGGCCCCACTCTTATAGGTGACCCTTTGGCCATCCACTTGTCTTACTCTCTGCCTTCTGCTCTCGGTTCCATTGTAATTGTCCTCCTTCTCTTATCTGTCCTCTGTGTCAGGCCTATCTTATTACCTACCCATCTGAAAGTTTTCAGAGATAGCCTTTTGCCCCTTGACCACACCATCTTGGTAAAGGATTAATTTTATGAAACATTAATGTCCTTGAGAGGGGAGGGAGAGAACACAGATGGGGTTTGGCCAACTTTCCTACTGCTTATTTTCCTAACTTCAATTTCATTCAAAGGAAAGTAAGAGTCCTATTTAAGAAGAAATAGAACCTCCAAGCCATTTCACTGCTTTGGGGTATGTGTGTGTGTGTGTTTACTGTGGGTTTGGAGGAAGGGTAGCAGGGAAAGAGAAAAGCTAAAAAATCAATCCTGAATCTAGCAATATCCAGCATATACTAAGCTTCTATGTATGTTTTTATTAAAAAAAAAAAATCAGCTTTGGTTCGGTGCCTGTAGCACAGTGGTTAGGGTGCCAGCCACATACATTGGGGCTGGTGGGTTCAAACCCGCTGGGGCCTGCTAAACAACAATGACAACAACAACAACAAAAATAGCCCAGCATTGTGGTGGGCATGTTAGTTCCGGCTTCTTGGGAGGCTGAGGCAAGAGAATTGCTTAAACCCAAGACTTTGAGGTTGCTGTGAGCTGTGACTCCACAATACTTTACCAAGGGGGACGTAGTAAGACTCTGTCTCAAAAAAGAAAAAAATTCAGAGTAAAATATCAGATTTAAAAAAAAATCCGCTTTCTTTAGAACATTTTATGCCCCAGGAAGAAACTTGAGCCAGTTTCAAAACTTCTAGGGAGTGTGGCCTAGAGGTGGTGGGGGTGTGTTCAGTGTGTACAAGGAGGGACGGATGTGCGATGTGCAGGCACGAGTGGGAGCCTGTGGGCTCCAATGGGCTAAAGCATCTTAGCTGATGGGGAGCCGTATGTCTTTGCCTAATGCACAAGTCTGGGTGCTTGAAGTTAGGCGGCACCACTCAAAGTCTAGCATTGTCGGTAATCTCTAGACAAGTGGTTTGCTCTTGTCTGAGCCCATTTCCTCATCTGTAAAGTGGGACTACCTTGCAGGGGAATGGTGAAGTTTGAATTATAAAACTATTATGAAAAACACAGCCCACAGTACATGGCACGTAGTAAGTATTCAATCTCCCTTGGAGACTAGAGATTCATAGTCTCAGAATCCCCCTGTCATCTCAAGGGTGCTTCTCCATGCAGACTCCCAGGGCAGTGTCAGGGGGCCATGTCCAGGATTGCTGTTTCCCCAAACTGGAGGCTGTATGCACAGCTTTGCAGACCCTGAGGCAGGCCAGCTGGCTATGTGTTAGGGAACACTAGTGTCTCCCAAGGCCTTCTCGAATGTTACAACTCAGAGAAAAGGAAAATCTGACCCAGCATACCCCCTGAGCTGTCATGTGTCGGGTCCTGAAATCATTGGAGGTCATCCAGCCAAACTCCCTGAAGACACAGTACAGTGACCCCTTTCGACTTTACTAACTTCTTCGTGATCCCTGGTACCACAAGAAAAGTTTGTGAGGTCTCTAATAGATAATATTGACAATCTTTACTATTTTTGTCTTTAACTGGAATTGGACCAGCTTTATTATTTTCAAGATTTCAAATGAGCTTCCTCTGAAGGTAGTGTAAGCAGAACAATATCCTGGGAGTATCCAGAAAGGCAATATTGGGATTATTAATCTCTAGGTGTGATCCTACTAGACTGTATAACCGGATTTCTCCTCTATTTCTCAGACTGCTCTGGCCATCCTCCAGTCATTGCAGGAGTGCAGTCTCTCTCTGCCCGCGCCCCTGTCATCTCACTCTGCACAAGGAGTCTTAGCAGACCTGGCCTTGTGCTAAGACTCAGCCAGAGCTGTTGTAAAAGCCCTGGATCCACATTGAAATTATTATTCTTAGTCTTCTATTTTCTTTTTTTCTTCTTTCAATGTTTTTCCTGTTGTTGCACTGTATGTCATAAAATATTAAAACTTAAATTTAGCAAATGAGAGATTCTAAACCCACAATCATCCCTTCCATTCTGAAGTTCATTCATTCCTCAATACTAAGTACCAAACAGTAAAATGAACAGGAAGTATATCCATCTAAGCCACAAAACCGTCTTATTCTTATAGACTTCCTTTTTCTTAAACATATATTAAAACAGGTCTGTTTCTAGGTGCCAGAATTTAAATATCCCTTGCCTCACTACCCTAATTGCACGTAATTGGTTAGATAGCTGTTAATTGATACTTTTTGGAAGTTATTTCTCACATAAGTCTTCTTAATCCCTAACAAACTATTATCTATCAACTATTCTATTTCTGTCTTTATAATATTATGTTCAAATATCAACTCCCAAATGTTAAAAAGAATGTCTTTAGGCAAAGTTCTAGTATATCTATTATATACAATGTCTATCTAGAGATGGAACGAAATGGCTAATTTTCAGGAGGCTTTAGAACATGTCAATGCTGTTTTAGAATGAATTTAACTAAGCTATAAGTTCTAACCAGTATATCTCACTTTAAACAAAATGCACTATGTGAAATTCCACATAATTTAGGTAATGATCATTTGCTTTATAAGATTTCTTGCTTACTCATTTCATTTGCTTACTAGCTCATGTTAAATTTCAAATGTTTCCATTTAGTTAAAATGTCACTTCTACATGCTAATTTTAGGAACTTATCTATTACACCATTTTATCCCTGCTATGAATGATTTCAATGAAATGAAACACTTAACCTTAAAACCATTTTTTGAATAGTCAATTAACTTTAATTTAGGCTCCACTCTGGGCAATTTCTTAAAATCATGTACTGTCTAGTAAGTTCAGAAGTACATTTGCCAAATATCTTTTAAAACGCGAGCTTCGTCATTAATATTGAAATGAGCCAAATGGTTAAATGAAATATACTTTGATATTTTTCTTGCTTCTTTAAAAGTGAGATTTCCTTTTCAACTAACAGACTTTTTTTGACTATGCTTTTTTATAGGAGCAAGGCAAGATGGACTATTCTCCTGCAGTCTGAAAGTTACCTTGTAACAGCACTAAGAATTCCTGTGAAAAACTTCCTCCACATGCACTATTCTTAATTTTGCTTCTTCTAAAGCAAGTGTGTAACTTTCTATATTTTCTTGAACAAACCTCTTGAGGCAGTTTCTGTTATTTTAGTTTTACTAAGTTGGATGGTTGCATTTTTCCCTGTAAAACTGTTTCTTTTTATACTTTAATACAGGATATAACCTTTGTATTCACCCCCCACCCCTCCTGCACTTGCAGCTAGGCAAACCATCGCTTTGTTCACATGGTTCGGTCAAAACGTACAATAAAATGGGGTTGGTTCTGTTGCAAACCAAGCCAGCAAAGCAACAACTTGGATCACAAATCTTCGTATAGGTTCTTAGACTCTGTCAGGGCTAGCTGGCATAGTTGCAGCTATGTTTCAAATCTGATGGTTCTTTGAATCATATACCGGCCAAACCCAGTTGTGCTTTTGGTTGTGGTCTATGTGTTCCTTTATTTGGTTTGGCATGATTTCAAATGTGCTTGTGAAAAATAGTGATTTTAACATCTGCACTTTGTTTTAATTTTCCCATTTGCGCCATGCCCTGAAAGTATCTGTTGCCTTAAAATAGAATGGCTTGAAATACTGGAGAAAGCCACTGATTGCATTTAAAATTAAGTTCTTAGTCTCAAAAAAAGGGTGGAGTATCTATTTCCCTTTAAGAATCCAACCACTGTTATGAGTATAGAGTGTGTTTATTTTCTTCAGTGATTCCCTCTGTAGTTGCATACTCCTGTCTCTCACAAATTGTTTGGGGTCTATAAAGAGTGACCTGTTGAGGGCACATTCTATAGAATGTAATGCTGATTCAGTGGCTGAGATTCACTCTAGCCCTCAACCAGCCAACCCCAAAGCAGCAACATAAAGTTATAGTACTTGCTTGTTATGAAGCAGGTTTTAACATGAGGATCCAAATCATGGAATCTTCCTTCCACATTCAGTACAGTCACCATCGTAGCCCAATTCTGAAGGCTATTTGAGTGAGTGTTCAGTAAATAATTAGCTTATTACAATGAACAAGTATGTCAGTATGCACTCGGCAAAGATTACATTGAAATATTTCTTAGTGACTTTTTAAAGGAATAATCTGAAAGTTCTCCCAGGCTTTAAAATAACCTCTTTTTATTTACTTATTTAGTAAAGACAAAGTATTCTGAAAATTTTTTTTAAAACCTTATTTTAGTTTTAATGATCATCAATATTTGGTTTGTGTCTGAAATTTCATCTTAAAGGCCACAGAATTTTTATGCTACTCAAGACAGAAGGTGTGAGTAAAAGAGGTAGTTTTTGTTTTGGGGGGTTTTTTTTGAGTCAGAGCCTCAAGTTGTCGCCCTGGATAGAGTACTGTGACATCACAGCTCACAGCAACCTCCAATTCCTGGGCTCAAGCGAGTCTCCTGCCTCCGCTTCCCAAGTAGCTGGGACTACAGGCACCCACCACAACGCCCGGCCATTTTTTGGTTGCAGCCGTCATTCTTGTTTGGCGGGCCCGGGCTGGATTCGAACCCGCCAGCTCGGGTGTATGTGGCTGGTGCCTTAGCCTGTTGAGCCACAGGCACCAAGCCAAGAGGTGGTTTTTGTATGATTTATATCTGATGATTTTGTAGCTGTGTTTTTCATCTCAGACTCTGTAAGCAAACAAACAAACAAACAATGCAACTTCCCTTTCAGGGCTTTCCTTAAAAGGATCTTACTCTAGAAAATGTTTTCCTGGACAAAGGGAAAGGTTTGAGGTAGAAATAGTCAGATGTGGTCACAGCTGAATAGCTCGTTTGGCCAATGAACTATGAAAATGAAGCTATCGCCTTTATGAAACATGAAACATGAAATGTGAAACATAATTTCTGTGTATAAAAAAGGACGTCCTTGCGCCATAATCAGGTAAATTATTGTTTGTTTCTTCATCACAGAGGTCTTCTCACCCAGAACTGAATTTTTCACCACCAGGAAGTAAATTCTCCAGCATTAGTACTATTAATATTTATCACCAGCAGATTAATATTTATCACCAGCAGATCTGAGCTTTAAATTCCCACATTGAGGTAAACTAGGACAGAAACTAGGAAAGAAATGAATACTTTCTGTTTGTTGATTCTGTCAAGTCACACCTGCTGGGAAGTTGCCAAGGATGTAGTGAAGGTCAGTGCAAGTGTAGTGCAAATGTAACTTTAAAATAACGTCCTATGAATACTATTTATTAATAATTTCATGGTTCTTTGTTTTGCTGGACTATATAAGGCTGCTAGGCCATTTACTACCTCAAGTGATAGGGAACGAACATTTGTGTAGGCACGAGGCAAACCTCAAGCCTCGTTTTCTTGGTTTTGTCCTTTCTCGAGGTTGCCTGGGTATCTGGAGGAAGTGATAGACCCCTCTTTTTTCAACCATAGGGGAATCAAACAAGAGTCCATGAAGCCTTCCGACCCATAAAACTGTTATCCTAACAATGCCCCTTTAAGGTACTGAACTACCCTTTTATGCTTTATGTACATAAAATCATTAATAAAGCCTTTCCTAAATAGTTCTTTGAGCTTGAATCTAATCAGAATTGCAGAATCTGGTGTTTGAAATTTCCTCTCAGGGTTACAGGTGGTCCGGTAGTCCAGAAGAACCACAGGGCATTATGTGTAGAAATCTTAACCTATATCCTCTTTTTCCTCATTGGTAAATGTCATGTTTGAAATATGCCCCACTTGAATTATTTCTGGAAAACTGAACACATTTGTAGCTAGTATGAAAATCTAATTCATCAGGATTTTTTTTGAAAGCACTCACTGAAATTGCCTTCAGGATTAAATGGAGGCCACAATATCCAAGAAATGACTTGGCTTATAGACTCTCTGCATGGCTGTTTATTCCTGAATAAATAAGCTAAAACAAATTACACTTTGACATCTTTATGATAAATATCAACTACTAATGTGAGTTTCAAATTCCTCTGTCTATCATTAAGAGATAACTGCTGATATAAATTCCTTTTCCTTTTCTTAGATTTGACGTTATCATCCTTGCCTCTTAAAAAGATACATTTTAATTATTTTCATACTTCATAGAAATAAAAGTCTATGTTTGCTGCAAATTGAATGCTCACGCTACCTGAAATTATACTTTGGACTGCAGGACAGTATTGATTCCTGAGTAGATTGACTATAATTTTATCATAAGTATGTGTGTGTGCGCATGGGAAAACACATTCAATAATAGTCTTTGTGTTCAAAAACTATCATGGTACACATTTTCTTTTGTGGTGCTTGAGGAGTTTCATTCTACAGTTTACAAGGTGTAGGTTTGCACCCCAAATTCTCAGGGTATGCTATTTTACCCAAATACTTGAAAGAAAAAGGTGCCCTGTATTTTATCAGTACTGTGGAGGGGAAAAATTGTGTGTAAGTTTGTTTGACGAAAACTGCTTATAAAAATCAAATTCATAAACTATGTTAGGCTTTTACATAATTTCTGAGGAGAAATATAGAGAGATAAGATATATATTTTTAAGAGACTACTTATATATTCTTAACTAACTTCTGGTCCTAAGTAGACCTCACAGGTGCATAATAACATTAATAAAGCACGTAGCACTTGCTAATTGGTGTCTTGAACTTGAATTTAATCAGAATTGCAGACTCTGGTCCTCTGGGAAGGAAGTCATGTGGCACATGTGAGTACAAAGCCCAGGGGAAGAGTCTGAAAATTTGACTCCTTTGTACACGCCATGTCTCTAAAGAGAACTGAATGTTTAAAGCAACATTTATAAGCTGTAAACTTTCAGTATTTCATGTTGTAACTAGAGCACATTATTAGATTTATTCCTGTTTAATTTATAATGGTGCAGAATGAAACACACACACATCTAATTTGATTTTGTTTTTCATTTTTTAAGTTTGAGAATTGCTTTTTACAAGTTGGTATTAATGGCAAAAGTCCTTCCCATGGCTTCTTGAATTCCCTACCATACCTGTATCCAGAGAAGGTCCTTTCTCTTTCTCCCCCCCACTCCCTTTACCGTTTCTATATTTACATATAAATCATACTATTGTGTAGACCATGGTGGTTGAAAAGAATGTGAAGACTTGTGAAGACTGTAGAAGTTATGTCTGAACAGAAGAGAATAAATTGTGTGATAAATAGTGAAGGACATTGGATAATGCTGAATTATTCCCCTGACTATGAAGAGAGCTGGTGGTAAATGGAATGTGGAATTTTAAATGGCACTCAATGTAGAAATCTTTGTTGAAAAGTTCCCATCTGAGGTCTGGTGTGTTTCAATTATAGAATGCAGTGAGCTTGGCCAAGGGGACTTTGAATCCAACCCAGCGGCTCTGAGAATTGCATTTTCAGTGTATTGCATATGGAGAAAAAGCTACTTAGACAAGGATTCTGTGAGTCTAGGCCTACTTACCTTAAATTGCCAGCATTTGTAAATGATTGTGCAATCTTGTGTAATGGTCTTTTATTTTGACTGTTTTGAAAAAAATGTTTTGTTTGTTATCTTTTTCCAGTAAAAGTAACTACAAAGAAAATATGCATTGTTTGTCTTATTTTCATTCAAGAAACAGCATTGTCTTGTTTTCATTCAAGAAAATATGCATTGTTTGTCTTATTTTCATTCAAGAAACATTTAGACATGTTCATTTCCACTTAAATAAAATATTAATATTTCACATCCAGACACTATTTTTTCTATTGTTGTGGTAAAAAATGACCACAAATTTAGTGGTTTAAGACAATAAAAATTTATGATTCTATAGCTCTGATGATCAGCTGTCTAATACATATTTTTTAACATACCCAGAGTTTTTCAGCCAGCCCATTGCTGGACAAAGAGGGTTCACTTCCCTGTCACAGTCCAGCTAATATGCAGAAAAAAGTCATTTGGTCTTTGTTATTACGCTTTTTGGTTTTATTTTTAAGAAATGATGCTTTTAAGCCACTAAGTTTTGGAGTAATTTGTTTCATAGCTTAGATAAAACAATGGTCGTGTTTGATGATGAAGGTAAGGTCTCCTGGAAATAGTTTAGTGAGTCTGCATTAATAGGACTTCATTTGGTGGTTAAATTGCTTCCATTTAGCAAGAAATGACAGAAAATTGGGAGATTGGGAGCTCAGCTCCCAAGCTAGGGGCAGAGGAGCAGAGGGAGAAAGGCGGGAGAGTGCACCAGCAATAAGGAGCGTGGTCAGAGAAGTCAACCACCATTGAAAATTATCTCCTGCCAGAGATGGTGTAGGGCCATTAAAAAATAGGAATGTCAGTGGTTTGGGTTTAAGATATTTGCGATGAGCCACCTACTAATCTCCATCTGGTTACCCTAAACCTTCAGCCAAATACTCCATTGGAATACAGGACTGGGTGGCTGTGCTGCACAATGAAGGCTGGTATGGCAAAGCAATGCAGAGAAAATTAAGGACTTGATATAAGAGGCAGAAAAAAAGGAGAATGCAGTTTGAGAACTCATTGGAAACAAGGCCTGGAAATTGGGTAACCAGATGAATCTGCAATTTAGGCAGCATTTGGCACGGAGGGCTCGGCTCTGCCTCTCATAGCAATTAAGGACTAGACAATCTGCTTCCAGGATGGTTCACTCGTGCAACTTAAGTCAAGTTGATGCTGGCTGTCAGGTGAGGCTCAGCTGGGCTAGAGAGAAAAGGTTCTCTTTAGTTGGGCCTCTTACTACTTGGGCTCCCTCAAAGCAATGGTGGTTACTTTCCACTAATGAGACAGTGAGCAGATGCTGCCAGTTTTCTCAAAGTCTATTTCACCTATTTTTAGCATTACTATTTGACACCAACTACAGGACAGGAACATAAATCTCACCTCTCAATGAATAGATTGCCATAGTATTTAGGGACATGTTTTAAACCACCATACTCATTAAGGAGTTTTTAAAAACAGACACTTTTAAAAAAAGGAATTCTGAAGTCAGTTCTTAGATCACTGTAGGCTCAAGCAATCTAGGAAAAAACTTTAGAATAAGAGTAGTCTATGCAAGGGTTGGTGGGCATGCTCTTTTTGTGTGTTGGGCAATAGGTTGGAGTCTGGTAGGGCAGAAATCAGTGCTGTGCTTCCAATGTGAATGGAATCAATTTTCTTCAGGAAAGAATGAATGCCTACTTTGAGTGTGTCAGGTGCTCAGATTGATGAAGAGATAAGGGTTTCAGGAAGCCTTTCAATATGATGAGAATGTCTAATATGGTGACGCTGTCTAGACTAACCCTTGCCAAAGGCATGGAGATTGAAAGAAGAAATTGGCTAACAGCCACAAAGAAGAAATTTATGTCAACCACCGAGCCAGAGATGCCCAGGGGAGCAAAGAGGGCTTGGGATGAGCAAAACCAGGGGAACCAGAACAATGTCTGAAGGTCAAGAGATGGAAGGTGAAGAAGCTGTTTAGTTGGGCAAAGGGCAGGGGAGCTACTGGAGGGTTATGAGGGGAAAAATGTGAGAAGAATTAGGAGAGAGAGTTGAATTCCAGGCTTGGGATCTCAGAGTGGATCCTGGGGAGGTAGCATTGCACAATGGTTATGTGCCAGCGCTCTAAAGTGAGCTTCCTGGGTTTGATCTGGACTCTGCACTCTGCCAGCTGTGGGACATTGGAGAAGTCACGAAATTTCCCTGTGCTTAGATTCTTCCTACACAACGGGTGTATAATAAAAGTTCCCACCTGATAGAATTTTTTTTGGAGAGACAGATTCTTACTTTATCACCCTTGGTAGAGTGCTGTGGCATCAGAGCTCACAGCAACCTCCAACTTCTGGGCTTAGGCGATTCTCTTGCCTCAGCCAGCTAAGTAGCTGGGACTACAGGCACCTGCCACAACACCCGGCTATTTTTTGTTGCAGTTTGTCTGGGGCTGGGTTCGAACCTGCCACCCTTGGTATATGGGGCTGGTGCCCTACCCACTAAGTCACAGGCAACCCCCAGACCTGATAGGATTGTTATCACAGGAAAATGATTTTATACTTGTGAACTGCAAAGAACTGTGCATGGCACTTAACAAGTGTAATGGAAAATGTTTGCAAAATAATAAAGCTAGAAAAAGACTTCAGTTAGGCATAAAGAAGTTTAATTCTTGGGAATTGTCTGCTCATCCACCAAGTGCTGAGTATTTTCCACACCGCCCTCAGATCTCGTCAGAAAGCTAATGTCTTCTTTCCTAATCGAGGGATATATGAGAGCTTCTCCACCTTTAAGTGTCTCTGTGTATGTCACCAATTCGAAAGTTTTATCTTATACTAAAATTTTACTCCATGACTGTGCCTTGTAGTTAATCTTCAGACAAATTGAATGGGAAGATAGATAGCCCCAAACAGAGTTGAGGTGACTCACTTTCACTCATAAAAGAAATAGGGAAATTTATACTTATAGCCTAATCTGGAAAGAGAATGTCTACACTTTTACATGTAATCCTAGATTATGGCAGGAATCTTTCTATTAAAAATAGAAGGGTGAAAATAGTTTGCAGGTTTATGTGATGTTCCAAGTCAACTGTGAATGAATTAAACTGTTATTAATAGGAAGGTAGCAAAGGATTATTAATGTCATTCTAAACTAACTACAAACCCATGATGGAGGGTAAAAGATTTAAAGTACCTCCACTGTTAGAATTCTTAGGGATCTAAATTTTTGTGCCCTTTTCTAATCTCGTTGATAGAACTGCAACTTCATAGCAGGCTCTCTGAGAGAGTGAATTATTTGTATGCTCCCTCTACCTGAAGGCAAACCAACCTGTCTGCCTTGGGTTTTAGCTGTCGTGGATGGTAAAGGAAGCCGAGACATTGCTAAAGGAAGAGGCTGGTTCTGGCTGAGCAGCAGCCAGGGTGCAGATAAAGGAACCAGGCAGCCTCGTACAAATAGTACCTCCTGGATGATATTCTCTCTATCTTTCCCTTCTTCATATTCCCTTGGATTTTACCATGTTTCCTTTGCAATATTTATGTCATTGTGCTAAATTATTTTTAGTCATGTTGCTTCCCTCACTTCACTAAGTTTCTGGAGGTGGAGCAACATAGCTTCCTTATTCTTACTTAAACCAGGTACATTTCTTGAACCTAATATATTCTCCACATTTTGTAAGATAAATGAAAATATAAATTTTAAGGAACTCATCCTGTAAGATTGGGCTGGATTTCTTCCATTTTCCCAGCAAACTGTGCCCGACACTTCCTGCCTGCCTTGTGCATAGCCTGGGCAGACAGGCACTCGTGCCCTCTGTCCTCTGGCTTCTTTTGCCAGTTAGCATCATCAGGATGGGGCAGAGAGAGGGGAGAAAGTAAAGTCAGGTGCCTGTTTCCCTTGTTCCCTCCCAGTGGGGAAGGTGAGAGCTGTTTTATTTCCCTACCCTCTAAGCCAAGGCTCTTCACATCTCATGCTCTCTGGGTACCAACCATCATTCCCTCCTTTGACCTTGCAGCTTGGCTGTCAATATGAGCCACCAGGTGCTTCATGATCCCCGTGGTTTCTTTATATCCTGCCCGTATCTTTATAGAGTTCCCTGAGCTCTTCTTAGAGTACAGAGTTTGTTTCATGTGGTCACCCTATTTCTTAGGGGGCTCGGACATAGAAGTAGAAACTAATGATGAGGAAGATGGTGACTAAGTGTAGGTAGAAGATTAGACATCCTGTAAGGTCAAACAATTAAGTTCTCAAACTTGTCCTAGAAAAGAGCTACATTCCTCTTAGTGGAATACCACTATGTTCATCTTCAAGGCATTCCCCTTGGGAAGTACTCCACCCTTTGAAGCAGTTTTGGAACTCTTTTTTCTGGAATGGCCATCAGAGCTGTCACGGTATGAGGTCTGACAATTAACTTAGCAAACTCATCCTAGAAAAGTGCCACATACCTTGTTGCCAAATATCACTACTGTCACCAGACAAAAATTCTGAATCTCAAACAGATTCTTAATGCCAGGATAGGAAACTTGAGTTCTGATCCTCACCATGCAGGAGGGCACTTGGAGTATTTTAAATGTGCTTCTCACCATCAAACACGCTTTTACTAGTTTTCAAGTACAGGTGACCCTTCATTTCTATGGGTTCTTTATCTATGGATTCAATGAACTGCAGATTAAAAATATTTGAACAAAAAATTTGCCACAAAGTTCCAGAGAGCAAAATTTGAACTTGCTGTGTGCTGAGAACTACATTGAATCTACACACATTCAATTATGTGTAGTCAATGTATTAGGTTTTACATGTAATCTAGAGATGATTAAGGCATAGGGGAGAATGTGTGTACATTATATGCAAATGCTAAACTATTTTATTATATAAAAGGGACTTGAGTATCCCTGGAATTTGGTATCCACGGGGGTGCTGTAACAAATCCCCTATGGATACCAAGGAATGACTGTAAATTACTTTGTGAAAATAGAACTAGAGCTTTTGCAAAATGATTTGGGTTTTCATTTCCTGGTCTGTGGTCATTAGCATCTGTCACTGCTGTTACCACCACCACCATTCTCACCAGCACCATTATCTTTGCCATGTGTACCCTCACCACTATTCAACATTGTACTGGAGGTCCTATCCAGGATAATTAGGCAATAAAATGAAAAATAAAAGACGTTCAGATTGGAAAGGAAGAAATAAAACCCATGACCTTATCTTTCACATAGAAAATTATAACAAATCTACCAAAAGATATTAGAAGTAATTAATACATGAGTTCAGCAGGATTGCAGTTTATATACATAATCAACAGAGAAACATAACTTATATTTCTGTACACCATCAATGAATAATCCAAAAATGACTAAAAAGTCTCATTCATAGTAGCATTGAAAAATAAAATAAAATATTTGTCATAAATTTAACAAAAGAAGTTCAAAGATGATACTCTGAAAATGACAAAACATTGTTGAAAGAAATTTAAAATGGAAGTAAACGGAAAGATGTCTCATGATCATGGATCCAGAGATGATGTAATTAAGATGGCAATATACCATAAATTGATGCACAGGTTCAAAATAATCTCTATCAGAATCCCAGCTGGCTTTGTAGCAATTGACAACCTGATCCTAAAATTCATATGGGAATTTATGGCACTCAGAATCATAAAAACAATCTTAAAAGGAACAAAATATGTGGATTCACACTTCCCAATTTCAAAACTTACTACAAAGCAACTGTAACCATGACTGTGGTATTGGCATAAAAATAGATGTACAGATTAAAGGAATAAAATCAACAGTCCAGAAATGAGCCTAATGATTTTCAACAGAGGCACCAAAACAATTACATAGGAAAAGAATGATCTTTTCAACAATCGTTGCAGCAAAAACTGAATATCTATATATAAAGAAAGAATAAATCCGTAGAGGCAGAAAGTAGGCTAGTGACTTCCTAGGGCCGGGCAATGGACAGATAGGAGGCAATAGCTAGCATCCAAATTTCTTTTTGGAATGATGAAAACATCCTAAGATTGATTATGGTGATGGTTGTACAGCATTGTGAATGTACTAGAAATGTCGAATTCTGTAAGAGAGTGAATTATATAACGTGTAAAATTATCTTAATAAAGATATTATCAAAAAATACACTTTGATTTTGTATATTCTGACCTGCCCCCAGGAGTGAAACACTCCTCAGAATGAAGAAAGGGATGCTTGTCGGAGGAAAGCTTAGACTATCTATGAGAGGGGAAGGGCTTCTGATACCATCAGAGAGAAGGGCCGAACCACCCCGCAGAGAAAGGGCAGCGAATCTGGGAACTCTGAAAGACAACTTAAAGCTCTGTTGCTGCTGTCCTGTATTTGACATTTTCACAGCCTACTGTGCGTATTCTTTGCACAGCAAATCTTTAAAACCAAAAGGATCTGAGAAATACGGTACAGTGATTTCAGGGAGCAGTTACTGGGGTAAGACTATTTATTTTAATTTTTTAATTTTTTTCTACCATCGTCTAGGTCATTTAACTTTTGGAGAAAGTTAAATGTCTTCTTTGCCTCAGTTTCTCTATCTTTTGTTAGAGCAGAATTATCCAAATTATGTAAAAAGTGGAAACCAGCTATTCATTGGCCACATGTGTCTATTGAACAACTGAAATGTAGCTATTACAAATTGAGACGTGCTGCACATACTAAAATATACATTACATTTTGAAGACCTCATCCGAAAAGTAAAATGTTCCATTAATAATTTTTGTATTCTTAATAAGAATATGTACATGTTGATAAGATAATACTTTGGATATATTGGGTTAAATAAAATGCTACTAAAGTTCATTGTACTGTTTCCATTTACGTTTTTCACGTGGCTACTACAAATTTATAATTACTTACATGGCTCATATTATATTTCTTTTGGACAGTGCTGATCTCTGTCGCCCTCCCCGTCTGGAGGGAAGGGTGGCGGTTTGAAGAGTTCGGCGTATGAAAAGAGATAGAGATTTACAGTAGTTTAAGTAAGAGGAGAATTAAGGCTATAGTCACCAGGATACCGACCGAGAGGGCAATAATCTTACAAGACGGGGAAAGGGTAGGCGAGGAAGTGTCTTGGATTAATTTGCCCTTATCAAGGTGGATCGGGAGAGGAGTGTTAGCTCCCCACAAGCCCATGAGGTACGAAGAAACACACGCACACAAAGAAAGAGAGAGAAAAGCTGAAGCAAAGAGCGCAATGCTCTAGGCTCCTTTATTTTGGTATTTTGGCTTATTTGTACTAGTGTAGGCAGGGGGAGGATGGCCAAGCTTCGGGAATAGCCTTGGGCCGGGTGTGGGGTGATATGTTACGTGTTGTGCAGGTGGCTGGCAGTATTATTCTTACTTGGCCTTCTT